>NQLW01000008.1:2725019-2810386 GCA_002312845.1 Kalanchoe fedtschenkoi
TTTTTTGGTGCATTTGATGCAGGTGGCAAACGTCTTGTCCCGGTAGGCATGGGAGATGATGATCAGTGCATCGAAGATGATTTCACTGCCTGGTATATTTCATCACATTTGAAAGATGCTTTCATGTTCTTGTCTATCACCACAAAAAAGTTGGCTTTTATTTACTAATTATGCAATGCAGGAAAGAATTGGTGTGGCCTGAGTTAGATCAGCTTCTTCGTAATGAAGATGACACATCGGTCTCCACACCTTATACTGCTGCAATATTGGAGTACCGAGTGGTGTTGCATGAGGCAAATGAATCACTCAAGAGCTGGGGTAGTAGTAATGGCCATGCAGTTCATGATGCTCAGCATCCTTGGAGGTATTACTTAGAATATTTGATAGTTGCTGTAGTTACATTGTTCTGTTACACACTCTCTCTCACGCTTTCAAGAATCTGAAGTTCTTTCTATTTCATGAAGATCCACTGTGGCCGTAAGAAGGGAGCTCCACACTCCTTTGTCTGATAGATCATGCACCCATTTGGAATTTGATATCTCCGGGAGTGGACTTAGGTCAGTTGCTCTACTTGTTGATTATTTTTGGAAAAAAAAAAGATCTCAGTCATTTTGCTAATTTTGACCTTTGTAGGTATGAAACTGGTGATCACGTTGGTGTCTATTGTGAGAACTTGCTAGAAGTTGTGGAGGAAGCTGAACGGCTACTAGAGTGGTCACCAGATACTTACTTTTCTTTGCACACTGATAAAGAGGATGGGACACCGCTTACTGGCGGCTCTTTACTGCCTCCTTTCCCACCATGCACTACAAGAACAGCATTGACCCTCTATGCTGATTTATTAAGTTCACCTAAAAAGGTAACTTTTCTGAGTTTTGTGTTCCTGTAATAAGTTGAAGTTGGACATGTTGTGCATTTGGATAATCTTGGTATCGCCTGTGTTTACAGTCAGCTTTGCTTGCTCTAGCTGCCCATGCGTCTGATCCAAGTGAGGCCGAGCGTCTAAAATATCTTGCATCCCCCCCTGGCAAGGTCAGTTTTTTCTAGAAAAAATTTCCAGCTTCGAAAGTGGTCTATATTTATGGTTTCAGCTCAGTCCATTCTGGTTATAGGATGAGTATTCACAATGGATAGTGGCAAGCCATAGAAGCCTGCTCGAGGTTCTGGCTGAATTTCAGTCTGTGAAGCCAACTATTGGAGTCTTCTTTGCTTCAATTGCGCCACGCTTGCAACCCAGATACTATTCGATTTCATCTTCTCCCAAGTAAGTCCTTTTTTAAGACCAGCTGTACTATGGCGAGCCTAATCCTTGTTCTTGATCATTTAGTTAAATGTGCAAATCCGAATGAAATAACATCTTTGAAGATTTTGTCTCAACTTATACACGTGGCTAACATGGCTTGTATATTGTCTTAAATTTCCCTTATGGATATTGCTTTTACTTAAAATCAGAGTGTTCCGTTTTGTTGTCGACTCTGGCCGTTGAGCGCATCCATAATATTCACCTTTGTCACAGTTACAGTTTTTCTATTTTTAATCTTTATAACCAGTTAAATTGGTTATATGGTGACATCGTATGTTTTTGTGCCCTTTTTTTATGCGATGTCCTTTTGATGCTTACTTTCATGTTCATTTCCCTTCAGAATTGCTCCATCTAGAATCCATGTGACCTGTGCATTGGTTTTTGACAAAACACCAACTGGACGAATTCACAAAGGGATATGCTCCACTTGGATGAAGGTATTTTCGAAATGATTTAAAGTTTTTAACCCTGTTACACATGCTGCTGTACTTATTTCTTGAATGCTAGTTATCTTTTTCTATCACACAAGTATTGGTGTCAGTGAATCTTCGTATCATGTATGGGCCAGCAGAGTATGATATATTATTAAATTTTACCCTAGGAGTTTCACTAATGCAACCTGGCATTGTTGTTTGTTAAACATAATTTCAATAGTTCGCAGAACATTTTCGATTCGATTATTACTTATAGTATGACATTTTCCAATTAATTTCTGCAGAATGCTGTTCCTCACGAGAGTTCAGCCCCTATCTATGTTAGGCAGTCTAACTTCAGACTTCCAACTGATCCTTTGGTACCAATTATTATGATCGGACCTGGCACTGGATTGGCTCCATTCAGAGGTTTTCTGCAGGTTTGTCCAGTCATCATTTATATTGTTACAACAGTTCCCTTCCAGTGTGTAGACTGATGTTGTGCGCTATCGATTTCAGGAGAGATCAGCTATTAAGGATGCGGGATCCCATCTGGGTCCATCCGTTCTATTCTTTGGGTGCAGGAACAGGAATTTGGTATGTGAAGTAGCTTGACATAATTTATTTGTATAATGGATGTCGTGTCTGAAAAAACTAGTTTAAAATGGATGCAAGAAACCTAATGCTCTTGCTGCTTATGCAGGACTTCATATACCAAGATGAGCTCAATGAATATGTGAATAATGGTACACTTTCTGAACTCATTGTTGCTTTCTCTCGGGAGGGACCCACCAAAGAGTATGTGCAACACAAGTTGATGGACAAGGTACATAAAAATTACATCACAATAAGAATTTGTTGTGTTAAATAGCCATCACTCCTTCAACTTGTATACTTAAAAACACATTTTTACTATGCTTTTTAGGCTTCAGCTATCTGGGAGATGATATCACAGGGTGCTTATCTGTATGTATGTGGAGATGCCAAAGGCATGGCTAAGGATGTCCATCGAACCCTTCACACCATTGCACAAGAACAGGTTTGACTTTTTGTTACCTTCAAAAACACTTGGTGTTTCCTGCCTAGGAGCTCACTATTGAGGCTCATTGTAGCGGAGTTGGAATTGTTTAGTTACCCTTATTATTTTTGTGAACTGCAGGGCTCACTAAGCAGTTCAGAGGCAGAAAGCATGGTAAAGAACTGGCAGATGAGCTGTAGATATTTGCGTGATGTGTGGTGACTAATGAGATTGGCATACATTAAAAAGAAGGAAGCAAAGACAACCCGGCCTTGCAGTTTAATGTAAAAATACAGTAATGGTGAATTCGATTCTTTTTCTCTACTGCCCTGGAAGATTTTTGGCTGGGTGTAACTTATATGGATACAAAACATAGTAAACATGAATAAGTAGTAGGGACGGAACATGATGGGTAATGTAAGGTTTATGTGATGGACGGACAAGCAAAGGTTCAAACCTATTTGTCAGCAAAGTCGGTGGTGGTGTGCTATCATATTATCGTATTGATGCCGATTGTGTTCCAATTGAATGAGCGGCTCGGAACATTAACCAAGCATCCAATTATGACTGATTTCAGCTGTCAGGATTGAGACTAGATCTCGAAAATAACAGAAACTAGTTTTTGTCGGGGTCTCTCCAACTGATCCCATTTAAATGAAGGAATAAAACTCAAAAGTGGTCATGACCAACTTGGTTTAGGTGTCGTTTTGTAACATTAAGAGCTGAATATTTAATGTTATATAAGAATCTGAATGGTCGGACCACTGGTCAAACCGCATTTGATGAATGATTTACTTTCATTTAGTAATTCATTTTTTAAAATATTTTAATATATAATGATTTATTAATATAGAGTTAAATTAAAATTATAATTTTGCAACATAAAAATAAAATTAAAATTTATAATCATACTATAAAAATATTTTTTATTTATGAAGTGTGTGAAATTTTGATGGAAGAAACTAACTGTGATCGACATTGATATGATTCTGATTAAAGTACGATCGGGACAGAGTTAATTCCAAAAAGATATGAAAAAATAAATATATAATTATAATAATCATACTGATATTGCCTCTGAATGATTCAGATATGAAATTGGTAACAAATCATTCAAACTTTTTAACTATTCATTAAGAGAAAAAGAACAAGACTTTGGTTCATTGAATGTTTAATATAATAAGAGATCACCTCTTAGTAGTGCCCAATAAGTGTAACAAAACAAGGCCTTAGTGTATACCATCCATCCTGCTTCGAACATTTAGAAATCTAGTGACTCTGTACTAATATAGATCAGGGTCATACATATATAACAATGTTTTTTTTTCTTTTCAAATGTGACTTTTTTCATTCATTTTCTATCATTTGTGAAACCGGTCTTAATTTTTTATCCAATCTAACCTTTTCGTAGTTGAGAACCATTACAATGTATCCTATTTTCGATGTTCCCAACTGTTACAATTCTAGATATTTGATATTGGCTACACAACTGCATGCGTGTCTGCCCAATAGGATTTGCTAGGTTTGGAAATTGGAACCACGAAAACCTAGTCAAATTTCGCACTTCGGAACTGTCATAGTTGATTTGCACAATTGTCAACTGTGACATACTAAATAGTTTTGCGCGGTTTGGAACTGGTATGTTCATAACAAAGTATGATGGTTTGGAACTCTGAAAATGAAATGGAAAAAGTTTAACAACCTGTTTTGCTTTGAGCTCCTCTTTAACCGTTTAAAATCGATAACATCCTAAAAAGACATAAAACCATAAATCATAAAACTTGTCAAATTAAACCTGTTTACATCAAACATACTGATAATTTAACCCGATCTAGCAGCAACATGTAACAAAATGCAGAATAAACCTTTCTAAATGAGTTAGAACCCAAAAAACAATTAACATTCTAAGTTATCTACGACGCATCTGGCGCCTTCGCTTCTGCTCATTACGCTCATGACGTTCCTGGCGCTCTAACCTCTCTTGCTCATCCGTCGAGTATATGATGCGACCCCTCTTAGACCGCATCGACCGTCTGGGAATAGCCGGCTCCTGCGAAGGTGCACCCAACTATGTGATCTGAGAAAGTCGAGCGATATTTTCAACATGGTGATGAATCTCTGCATCGAAAGTATCTGTATTAGGCTGTACTGAGCTAGATCCTCCCTCTGCACATATTTGATTATTAGAATAGAACAAGAGAAACATTTAAATTATGTTCAATAACTAAAATATAAGTAATATGCATACCATTTGATAAGGTAATCAAAGCGGGATCAATAGAAATATGGGCACCCTCATTCATGTCGCGCAAGTCAGCACGACATGAATGAAAAAGATCATGTGCCACCCTTTTCACGACACTAGAATCTCCTAAAAATATTTTCACAGCCGCCTTACATGATCGCGCAAGATCTTGAGCAGCGAAATGAAACATGTGTCAGTTTATGTGTTGGTTACTGCAAATTAGAAATAGGAATATTTGTTCAACTAACAAGAGTAATGCGCTCTCCAGTTGTCGGCTGATACACATTAACATGGAAATGCGTGGGCTGGATGATCCTACGAGTGATCATATCATACCACACGATGTATGTAGTATGCATCTCCTGATCATATATGTCGGATCCAACCACCACAGCATGCTCCCTCTGGTCCCATAAGGCTATCCAACGGTGATACTCTATAGCCCAATCCAACTTACCCCGCCTCCTGCTAACCTTATGCAGGTGTGAATGTCCATCTCTAGGTGGGTCTGGGACAAGTGGCTGCCAACCAAACTGACGCGTTACTCGTCCCAAATAATGCCACTTCACTATGCGGAAGCAAATAAGAGGTACCTCTGCACTCCAGATGTGACGGCCTTACAGACATAGCTCATTTAGTCCCTAAAGGCGATCATCATGTTAGGGTTTCCACACTAGGTCTGAAGGACTCTGTCGGTCTAGATGGTCTCTCTACTATAACAAGACCTGGTGCGGGCTCTGTGCGTGACTCCGTGTCCCTGCCCATCGCCTGTTTTAAAAAAATGAACAAGTGATAATGTTAAATATCAATAATTATGGATAAAGAGAAATGTGTATTAATATGTTTAGCTACATACCCGTATGAAATAACAGGTAGCATTCGTGGATGATCACCTACATCCGCTGGCCAGTCGTGGACTGAAAGTTCTATCTAGTGTGGTCGTCCTAATGGCATGTGCTCCCAGCACCAGAACTGTAAGATCAACATTGCGCCACCAATCTATTTGTGTCGTCCGACACAAACGATACCCAGATGTCGTTGTAGAAAGGCTAATACAATACTTCCCCAATTGTAAATGGTCACAACATCAACGTCACTAAGGAGGCAAAGATAGTGTAGACTGATTTTGTTGCCTGTAGTATCCATCAGCAACGATGATCCTAACACACATAGCATATATGCCCTGGCATAGCGTACTAAAGTCTCTTCATCCGCATCAACCGGTGGTATAGCCATATGCTCGGTAAATCATGAAAGATGCACATAGTATGGTGACCACCCTCGCTCAGAGTCGCGTCCCAAAAGCTGCATACAAGCGACAGACCAGTCCTGATAGAACTCATTACCAGTAACAACATGACCATCAACTGGTAAGCCAGAGAGTAGTGCAACGCCCTGTAGAGTGACCGTCATCTCGCTTCGTCGAAATTGAAATGAGTGAGTCTCGGACCTCCACCGCTCAACTAAGGCTCAACTAGATGCTAGGTGCAGATCTTTCCTCTGGGCAGGTAAAGAAACATCAAAAAAAAGTCTCATTGCCTGGGAGGATGTCTGTAAACCAACTAAAAATGGTGGGCTGGGAATTAGAAACTTCATGCTTAATAATAAAGCTCTGATTTTAAGTCAAGTCTGGGACATTCTTTTAGGCAAAGACTCTTTATGGATTAAGTGGATCCACATGTTCTTCATCAAAGGCAGAAATCTTTTTAATATCCAGATGCATGCAAACATTCCATGGATAACCAGAAAAATCATTAAATGTGCTCAAGAATACCCAGGTATGGTCTCCTATAACAATTCTGCTATTTCTTGGAATGCTCTAGGTAAACCGTATACTACTTCTGCTTCTTACTTTTATCTGTTAAATGTGAAGAGCTTGCCAATATTTGAGTTCACAAACATCTGCTGGAATAAATTGGTACTACCTAAATATGCATTCATTACTTGGTTAGCATGTAAAAAGAGACTGTTTACAAAAGATAGAGCTAATAAATTTGGAATCTCCACGAATCTGAGTTGCCCATTATGTTCAGATCATGAGGAATCTATAAATCATCTGTTCTTTGAATGTGATCTATCTCAGGAAATTTTGAATCATCTTCTGAGCATAATGGGTATACCCACTATCAGTGGGGACTTGTTTTCTGTTCTGAGAATACTATTAAATGGTTATGCAGGCCCATCAATGAGGATGCTTGCCACCAGGGCCTCGGCAAATATTGCAATTTACACAATCTGGCGAGAAAGGAACCAAAGGCTGTTCAAGAATGAGAGGAAATCCAACATAAAACTCAAAGCTGAAGCAACATATGACTTGAAGATGGTGCTAAGCAAGATAAGCAAGATGAAAAAGACATTCAAAAATATAGAATGGGCTGGTAGAATGGGTATAACTCCTGAGTTTATCCTGAAAAAAACAGAAATGCAGGGTGTATCCTGAAGATAGAGGCCTCTTAAACCTTAGCATCGCCATACCCAACTGAGATGAGGGGAAATGCCCCTACTTTCACACCTCTTAAACACACCAGGTGGCTGGATTCTGGAAAAAAAAAATCCTATTGTAATAGTCTTAAGTTTTTAGTTTTCCCTAGATCAAGGGCTAAACTAGGTCCAAAAATGACCTGTGGTCATTGTTGTGTGTGGAACTATTGATTCCATAAGTAGCGAGCAGGGTACATAGATTTCAGTTCGATCCTTGTAATTGTTTCTCTCTTTTTTGGAATAGATAATCAATCTTCCAAAAAAAACTTCATGTTATGCAGCATGGACCACGCATAGAAACCCATCCTGGATGCGTATGGGGCTACTCGAGGATCGAGCTCCCACATGCGATGATTACGTACCTCACACACACGATCCATCTGAAAAAATTAAATTAAATTGAATTAATAATGCATATAGCAAACAGAAAATATCCAAAAATGAATACAAGTTTACCTCGCCTTTCCAACTTAATGTGGAGCAATGAGTGGCCTATGAATGCAACACCGCTGAATCAACAGGGCCAGGATGATCCAGCATGGAGAGGTCCTCCACATCTGAAGGCGCGCGTCTCTGCCCTCTAATTCCACATGCGGCTGAACCAGCACCACGTGCCCTTGCCATTTCGTAACCCCGTGCCTCTAAAAAAAGTTCTTGCATTTGATTTGAAAACATAATGGTAGGCTACATGTCATGACATAGGTTTATAGTTCAAAAACAAAGGTTTCAAATAGGGAATAAGAACAAGAGTACATGATTTCATAACATGTCTAATCTAACAACTGTTTCAGATCCTAATCAGGCAGTAGACATGATTGTGTCCAGATTACTTACAAAGCCCACATATCTTCTGTTTCGTCATCGCCGGTGCAGTAATTCGTCTTCTCCTATTTCCAACACCATCTATCTCATTTCGAAGCGTTTGAGACGTGAGTCTGCCCCTGCTCGGTGGTCTCTTAAATCACGGGTTAGGCATATGTGTCGAATACGGACCCAACACCCAATAAGCTCTATCAGGCATTTGATGAAAAAGGTGAGCCCAAACATCCATTTTGTACTCATCAGCGACACCAAAATACTTATTCAGTCTAAGTTTTGAACTAACCTTCGGCGCGTGACTGCATGCATGGGTAGTGAAATGTCCGCCACTTCCCACAAGTACAAGTCATGTTCCTCATATGCACCTGATGTATATGATATGTCCCTCCAGTTTGCAGTGAAGCCTCTTCTTTCGAATTATTGTACATGATCACTTGATGGAATGAGACTTTCTTCACCATCTTCTCCATCTTATTTGATGACAAAACCCCTGAAGCTAAATGCATTCGAAAAATTACGTGGAGTTTGTTCAGAAAATGATATAAATTGACGCTTAAGGCATTCGGTTCAAGGGACGAAATGTTGAATTTGCGATAATAAAATCCATAGTGCTAAGTGTAAAGTTGTTTTTGTCTCTTGATGTTAGTTTTTCCCATGTATTTAGAAATTATTACACATTTGTATCTGGTTTTACTAGACATGGGTGATCTGGGGCCTTCTCAAAACTCCATGAGACCGAACTCATGAACTTGCACGATGATTGGACGAGATGGGATGGCTGTTAATAAAGGGGATTAAGCTGAAGAAGAACAGTGCATCCTCCTGATGTTCCACCAAGCTAGCGTTGACTTGACAGACACAGACCACATGGTACATGTGCAAGTACGACTTCAGACTACATTAAACAATTAATATCAAGATTCATGCGGGAGTAGTCAATTTGATTGCACATGGTAATCATGCAGTGAAAAGGCTGATTCCCCTGGAAGCATGAGAAAGTGAGAATTCCATCAATGCTGCTCACATTATTCAACCTAGGAGCCAATGAGGACTCATAAACCAGCTAGGGACCAATTCATAACAAGGGCATTAATTTTCAGTAAACAACCAAAGAAAATTCATGTAATACACGACCTTTAAGGAGAATCTAACCGCTTCTATAACATTCTGTATAGTAACTCACTCTTTAACACTTAACACAAAAAATATGGGGAACCTGAAAAATATATATATATATAGGGGGTGGATCAGGTGAAAACCAATTTGGATATGTAAACTGTAAACCTTTTATGTTCGTTAGATTAGTAATACATCAATGATTGAGATTCATTTGGATTTTATCCATTTTTTAAATAAAAAATAAATAAACAGGAGAGAAGTATGACGATATTAATATATTTGACTTCCTTTATTTAAGGAATTGTAACGGATCAACACCCATGATTTTAGCTCTGTAACAAAATTTATATTAAATGATATACATTTGAATCACCTGATTTTCTATGAAATTTATTTTCGTTATTGTCAACTTTGAAAATAATAAATGTAGTGGTGCACTTAGTTTTAAAAATGGTGCATTACTATTATAGTGGTGCACAGTCAGTTTATATTTGATGTGTTGGTTCTCTAGTTTTTGAAGTGTATATTTTGATTTGTTGTAGAATTAAGGTTAACATTTTTTTACATAAAAAATTTATTTCACTACTCATTTTACATGCAACATTATAGAACCCAAAAAACTCATATATACATCAAGTTTATTACCTTTAGAAATTTACTAATTTATGTGCACCACTTTTGAACTCGGTTCTGTGCACCATATATACAACAATGTTCTGTGCACAATCAAAACTCAATCTGGAAGTGGCGCACTTCACGATTTATTTAAACTCGTAAATTTTTTCACAAAAATGATGATTGTGGTTACACCATCTTCTTCATATTCTGATCTCAATTCCCATAAAATTTTTCCACAAAAACTGACTACTTGAAGATCGAAAACGTTTAACTTTTGACATGTGCACCGAAAACTTTTACAATGTGCACCATACTTTAACACTCCTATATCCATAATCACATC
Source organism: Kalanchoe fedtschenkoi (assembly GCA_002312845.1). Lineage (NCBI taxonomy): Eukaryota > Viridiplantae > Streptophyta > Magnoliopsida > Saxifragales > Crassulaceae > Kalanchoe > Kalanchoe fedtschenkoi. The sequence goes on from NQLW01000008.1 coordinate 2,735,379, forward strand.
ATTTAAATGATACCATCTCTTCATGAAGACCTTATCAAGATGGAGCAGGAACAAAAGTATGCATATCGGTCTAATAGTTGAAGAAAAAAATGTCATCTGAGTCTTGACCTGGCTGGTTACATCATCCGTGGAGCTAATTTTTGTTGTCTTCGCCGGCTGGCACTCCCACTGTCTCCGTAAGAAGAAAACAAATAGAACTCCAGATCTGACCGCCATCATAATAATGATGTCTGTGGTTAGCTTTATTGACTTTCACATCAACTTCGCTGGAAGTTAGATTCAATAAAGAAATAAATCAGAAAAGGAAGGAACAAATATTGGATGATAATAGTGGAGAGAGAGAGAAAAGAATTATAGATTTTTTTAAGATAATGATGCGGCGTTAGTTAAGGAAATAAATAAAATTAAATATAACATTTATAAAATTATTAAAGTGAGTAAATCATGATCCGTTAGATGATGCAAAATCAATGGATGTAAATAGTTCACAATTTACATATCCAAATCGGTTTTCATTTGATCCACTCCCTATATATATATATACAAGAATATCATTCAATTCGAATGTGAAAATAACACTCATGGCATAGGCATAGGGTTCGATAGTGTGAAAATACATGCATGGCCACTGACTAATTAACGATCATATATCAGCAGGGACGATAATTCTAGTCGTGCATACGGACACTAAAAAAATAAGACACGATTTCCAGTAAACAACTAAATTGCATGAGAAGGGAGTCACAAATACGACGTAAGTGGCACTCACTTCTCAGTATAATGATACCTCAAGTTGATTGATATGGAAGCAGCATTTTGTAAGAAGCCATTCAATGTAACTATGTGCTCTCTGTACTCTCAAATTCTGGTAAACCCCACTCGCTTGGCTTGAATTCTAGTAAGACCTGATCCGCAGCCTCTGTAAATTAAAACATCAAACATCAAAACTAATATTATTGTTAGACGTATAATTGTAATGCGGAAGCGATAACCCTAAACCATCTTACAAACATTTTAAATCAACCAAGTATGGATTATGAGAATTGAAACATAATTGAGAAAAATAAGAGATTTACTTTGATCCATAGAAATGGCTTGAACGATCCTATGTGCTTTCTCTCTTCGATCCTATATCTTTGTAGTTTGCTCCTTGATGATTTAAGAGAACTTCTCTAATGAGTGTTTTTGTGTTTCTCTAAGTGTGTAGTTTAGAATCCACAAGAGAATATATATAGTGCATAGGTTGTCTCTTGTAATTCTCATAGATCATTAACATTCACTCTGTTATTATGATCACTTTAATTATACAATAACATTAGCACTTTAATTTTTCATAGACCCTTGAGCTTCATGCTCTTAATATGGGCATTTTAATTGTACAAAGAACATAAACTCTAAACCTTCTCAATAAACACTTTGACTCTTAAACTTTTTAACTTTAATAGGATAAGAGATGAATTTCCACCCAACAATTCCAATCACAGTACAACACTCATCATCATAAATTTTAATTGAAAGTATATAATATTAAATCTAACAGCCTCATGATACGAGCTATAAATCAAGGTTTGGATCCGGTACCAGACCCCATACTACATTCCTGTCGGAGAACAATTGTACTTGTCAGAAACTACAGTACCAACTGTAAAGTGAATAAAACCAGTTATGTGAGAGACTTATTCTTCGCAGCCTGGATCCTCAAAATACTAGAATTAATCTTTGCTGGATATATCTATGAGGGCGCTTTAATGGAATGCAAATCTGTGAGTCCATTTCACTTCACAGTTATTTCAATCTTTGTTATGTGAAATGAACTGACACACTGATGCGGACCAGCAAAATATATATTCATGGCCTTCTATTTACCTCAAATCTTTTTGCTGCTGCAAGAAAAATGTCAGGAGACTTTTGGATCATCGCGAAAAATTGATTCAGAATGTGTTGGGTACCCCCACAACCACATTCTCGAGGCATTGAATGATTATATTTTTAATTAAGAGATACCTAACTCTTTATAGTGTGTGAGTAACGAACGGGTCAATTGGGATTTTGGTCACGCGCGACATGAGGTTTGTCATTTTTGTCGCGCCAACGTGAGGAAGCGAAAACGGGAGCCGGCGCGGTGGATTTTTTGAAAATTAAGTCGCGGGGGTTTGAGCGGAGAGGATCAATAGAAAACGAGAGGCGGGGGTTCGAGTGAAGCTTGTTTTCATAAACTCGATGGCGAAAAAAAAATGCAGGTAGAGCGCGAAGAGGGATTGCTCAGGTTCGACGGAGCTCAAATGTTAAAATTCAACTAATTAATTACTATAACACGCAGTGCTGATGTTGTGATGATATGATATACACCACCTTTCAAAAAGCGTTAGTTGATGTTTTTCATTCAATTTAGCAGCTTGATAGCTTCTCCAACCATGGCCATGGGAGTTCCCAGTCTATGCTAACTAAGGCTCTGCGATCACCATGTGGTTTATTATCGAATCGACGGGTGCAGCATGCAACTATTTGATACGCAGGATCTGATCGTTTTATTCATTGGAGTCCTAGCCCTAGCCCTAGCTTCAACGGGGTGATCTCACCTGATCGATTAACAAATCTTTTTTTTCTAAGCGACTTTGTTCAGCTGGTGGAAGAGGGAAGATGAAGACCAGCTGAGCTGCAAAACAACATTTTATACACTCCTTCGTTCGTTGACGTACGTCTCAGCGGAACAACGTTAGGCAATATCCACAACTCAATAGTAACGCTCGTAAGTTTAAGTGGTATAGCACATCTCATTCACTCCACTACTCTAAACTCTACTAGTAGTAGTAGTGAGGTCAGACTCGTCGCGCATTCTTATCACTTGAACTTAACCAACAAGTTATTTACTAAGGTTGTGCTATATTTGAAGTGCAAAGATCCAACCTAATAACCGGGACCAAAAAGGGAGTAAACATGATTTGAATAAGGCACCATACATGATAGTGCATCAAAAGCCAGACTGCTTTCACAAGACGACCCTTCACAACCATCTGCTTAGTGTGGATCGCCCGCCTTCCTTCCTTCTAGATGCCTGTTATGGTGACTCTCTGCTATATTGTATTTCTCATGGAAGCCATCGATGTTGACGAAAGCTAAAAAGAAAGACAGGATCACTTTGCATAAACGCCAAAAAAAAAAAAAAAAAAAAATATCCAGTCTCTTCCCTTTGAAGCATATTGTTATTAATAAGGTCATGTAGCCAGCACACATTAATACTCATCACGGTCCTCCCCTGATCTGATCCTTTGCCCCCACCCCGTCTCTCTCTCCCTCTGTACCTTCTTTCGCAATCAATAGTCATTGCTCTTTTCTTCACTTTCACTATGAAGTTATTGATATATAATGTGAGTGTAGAGAGAGATTAGATAACTCAATTCTTCATTACTGTCTGCCTTGGTTAATATCGTTGTCCACGGTTGATTATGAGCGTGGAAATGCTACCTGAAAATAAAGCAAAAGACGGAGAATCTGCTGCTGAGAAACATGATAGACTACGTGATGATTCAGAAGAGGAAGCTCTCTCTCTGAGTGAATTAGCAGTCCATGATGAAGTTGAGGAACTGGGAGAATCTGCTGCTGATGATCCTGCATTAACATCGAGGCCACAACAGCCAGATGAACTTTTTGAATTCTTCACTAGTAATAAGCTTTACTCTGACATGTGTCCTGCAGATGATATCATTGTCTCAGGGAGACTCCTTCCTCTGAAACATCAATGCCTTTCACATTTCCCCCATCAGATGGATGATAGCCTTAGAGCAGAGAATCGGCTGAGACAGAGTGCTCGATGTAGGCGATCTGAATCGCTATCTGACCTAAAATCAATATCTCAATCCAATAGTATCAAGACACGTGTGGTGAGGAGCAGTCGCTCCCTGGATGATAGGAGGCAAGGACGCTCTCATTCAAGTTTTCTGCCTGAGCGAGATAGGAATCGTTCTGGGATTTCCGATAGATCCTCCGTTAGTTCTCCAAAGGTTCTGAAATCTCGTTGGCAGTCACTGATATTTGGAATTGGTATGGTTAAGTTTCCTCCTGAAATGGAGCTGAGGGACATCAAAAGCCGATCTCAGCGCAGCAATCAAGCCACTCTATTCCTCTCAACACCGGAATCTGAGGCAAAATCTCCAGCCAGCGGTAGTACAGGAGGGAAAGGAAGCTCATGGGGACTGCTCAAAGCTCTGAGCTGTAAAGATCACACAAGTATCTCTGTTACGACGTCTTTTGTCTGCATGCCCCATATCTGATACAGAAGAAGCAACTGTGAATACAATGCTTCTAATACATTACTTACTGCAATAAGTCCATATTAAACAACTTCTTACTCAATCATGTGTAAAATAAAGTAAGGCACATCATGATGATCTTCAGACATAGATTCATCAGCCAAATCAGGGATCATTGGGTAGGAGATAACTTACAAGGAAGGGAACCATGATGAAGACTTAATAATTTAGCAAGTAAAATGCAATGCAACTGAAGGCGATGTAAAGGATGATATCTGTGTTGGGACAAAGCTAAAGCATTGCTTAACACTAAATTCTGTTTTAATTGATGCGGCTAAGAAAAAAGAAGGTAGAATGAGTGATCATCACAAGCCCAGCCATATGGTAACTATCTAACATATGGATTATGTGGATCTGCACTCTGATGCATCCATTAAAGATCTAGAGGTAGCTGGTAAACCTTACGCACAGTTTTTCATTTTCCAGTGATGCATACCTTGTATCTCCTATTTTGATTCATAAATAAGATCAGAAGCTTTTCATGATTTCTTCACATCATCATATGATTTTGAAAGCTGATAAAGCAAAGCTTCACAAAATGCACAGCTAGAGATAGATATGGTGCATGGATAAAGGCTACTTTCCCTCATTTCAAGTTCTGTTCTAACAAACCTATGTATGGGTAAAGTAGACTCTAGTTTATTTGTAAATGTAAACATATGAAAGACCAACATGACGTCTTTCCCAACACAAAGTAAAGCAAGGTTGATCCTACATGGTGAAATCTTAGGGCTAGAAAAGAAAAGCCCTGGGCAAATACTTCATGAAAAAACCACTTTCCAACCAACTTGCCGGTAACAGCGACAAATAAAAGTCAATGTATCAAGAAAGCCAGAAAGCTATTCGCCACATGAGGTTATGTTAACCGATAGCCAAGCAAGGAAAATAAGTATTTGAGGCAAAGAAATTTACTGAAACTAACCTAAATGGTCTGTCTACCAGCTTGTGTGAATTGGATGTGTCTACTGTCCACATGCTTTGAACCAGAACCCCACCTCCAGCAAAACCAACTTAATGTTGAAGCCGACTCTGGGCTCCAGTGTCCAATGACAGTAAGGTTCAGAAAGTAGTTGTTGCTAGCACCTAGTAGAATCAACGATCAAATATCAGTTGGGCTGGAAGGCGCGGCAAGGCAAGATACTGAATAAAATAAGAGGTTGCATCATGGGACTGAAACAATCAATATCACGTTACCAGGACCAAACTCAACAAGCATAAAGTATGAGAAGACGATAATGTTCAGCGGCCCTGTTGATACGACAGCAAATCATGATCTTCTTCAGATCACTACTGATATTGCCAATGGTACCAACTACCAAATGCTGTTATGTCTTATATGTCTTGCCACATAAAGGATGACACATGATACCTAGTTGTGTGTCTCATAGCTTTTGTTGTTGAATAAGTTAAAAACACGTCTCCAGAGAAAATAGCCTTTCGCACTAAATAAAGGCATGCAAAAAAAAAGAGTCATGGCATGAAGACTGCAATGCTATCTACAAACTGGATAATTGGAGTATATACAGCAGTTAAAAATCAGCTAAAATAAAAACAATTTACCATTTACCTGCCAATAACTTGCTTCGTTTCTGGGCTGGAGCCCCTCTGCATTGTGATCGGAAACAATACATTGACTGTGTTCTCCACTACTGAATCCATGATGCCCATTTTCTACCAGTTCCTTTACTAAAAGTTTCATCATCCCATGTATAGAAACCTGGATGCACAAATATCTCCCAGAGCAGAACAAAGAAAAAACAACCAACTAAAGCAACAGTAAAACCGACTTTCCCAACAATAACTCAGGTCTTACTGACACCAGTTACAAGATCATAGTTCATACCCTTAAAAAAGTACAGAATAATCAATAAACATAATTCCACATATAACTACTTCCAAAATAACCAGAAGAAGCACAGGATAATACTCAGCTCAGCCCATATGCAGCCAAAAAGTTTCCAAGACCATGGGGTGGCCAGAATAAGTATGCAGTTTATTGTTTATAGGAATGACAGTTTAAAAAAAAAAGATTACAAGCATGACAAGCAATAAAGCTTCAAAGACAAATGATATGAAACCACAGTTAAATTGAATTTATGTAGTAAGCGAGACTGTTGGAAACAGGATGAACATTCACACAGTAATTCAAATCTAATATATAAGTAACCTCACTTCAGTAACTGGTAAGAAGTCAGAACACATCCAAACCTCATTTAGGGAGAAATGAAGATACATGAATCTTAAGCTACGGCATCAATCAATTAGACATGTAGACTCCAGTTTCATACTTGTGGTTCACCTCGTAAAAATCTTTATTGCCCTCCGAAGCAGGCAACAGGGATATTCCAGACAGTGTTGTGGCTCCCTCTATTGAAAATTTCACATGTACAACAACTTCATGATCTTCAGCATCATTGTCGGCACTTGATTCAACGGGCATTCGTGCTTTCAACTTTCCAGGAGTCCCTTTTAGAGGAATCTCGGGTACATGCCACCTCAACTCTTTGTCGGATCTGCTCAAGACAGCCTTTGGAGTAACTTTCAATAATGTGGGATCGACCGGTAGTTTCAGAGTGAAGGTTACATCGGTCAAGGGTGTCAAAAGATCTGGGTTAGACACATATTGTATCATAACAGAGAGCAATGTCCCGCTCTGACGTTTAATGAGCCGCACTCTCAGAGGCAGAGGAGTCAAACGGGGTAACAAGCTGTATTTTAGGATTGGAATTGGTTCATCAGATGGTGCAGTCCTCACATGAAACATTCCATTGCCAAGGCTGCTCACAGAAGAGCTGTGCAAGACAAATCTCTTGACACCACCGGTACCATCAACATGAAATGAAAATTCAGTTTCTTTGTCACCAGCAGTTTTCTTAGGTAATGTTCGCAAATAAACTATGCCCATTAAGCCCGTTCTTGCAAGCAGTGACTCCCTAAATTCTGCATTAATAACTTCCGAGATGTACATCTCGGGGCCTTTCATTTCAGGTTGCTTCACCACAAGGCTGTCCAGAGGGGTGCCACTTGGAGCTGGTGCAGGTGCCGCATCAGGTCCAGTTTGCAACAACTCAAGCCCACTGAGACCTGCAGTCTTTTTTACTTTATTTGGACCCACAAATTCAGATGCATCTAATCCTCCCCCAAAAGCCTCATCAAAGCCTTCAAAAGTCTCTCGCAGCGACTCCTCCTCTTTCCCAAATTCAATACCACCATAATCACCTTCGAAGCCCTCAACACTGATATGAGTAGGCTTTGTTGCCTCAGTAGGTGGAAGTGGAGTGACCTCAAGTCCTGCTAATGCTAATGTCAAGTCCTTATTAGACAAATCCTTGTTCTTCTTGAACCCGTCGACAAGCTCCTCAGGCTTATTAAGTGAATCACTTGCAGCAAACGGGTCTTTAGGCGCTGAAGACTCCTCTTCTTTCTCTTGCAGTACTTCCTGTTCACTTGCTGACGGAGCAAGAGTCACAGCAAACTCATCCCCCGCTGTTAATGTCTCGGGAGGCAGCTCAAACCGTGCATTTGAGAATGCCTCAATACCCGCTTCATGCTCAACAGAATGAAACTCCACACTGCTCCAGTTATCTCCCCCTCGGACTTTATTTTCCGTATCAATAGCAGAATGCAACATCCTTGCAATCCCCTCTCCATGCATAGAAGCCAGCATTGCCGCCAACCTAATATTACTCACCCCTCTCAAAACAATATCCAGTGCCATATATACCTCAGCATACTTCCTATTCAGCTTCTCAGGCGTAACATCAACCCCCCTACAGGCCGCCACAATAACACTCACCCCTTGATTCACTATACTGATACACTCAAACACATTATTCACCGGATTATCCTGATCCACAGTCGTAATCCCCAACACATAAATCCCATTCACCAACCGGTAAACAACCCTATACCTACTCTCCACCCCCACGATAACCTGTCCACTGGAAGCAGCCAGCGGATCATCCCCAAGCGCAGCTGACGCATCCATCTCCTCACCAGATTGATGCTTCCCCGCCGCGAAAGCCATCCTCGTCTCCCTGAAAGCGCTCAAAGCAACCAGCGCCCGTGCTGGAGGGAACCATTCCCTCGTCTGGAGCAAGATGTCCGCTCCGTTGACCGGCTGCAATGACAGAGCTAAACAAGACATGGCGCCACTCTTCCACTACTCAGATCCACCAATCGGTCTCAGTCAGCGACTTCCTACCGTCGCCAGTGATCGCAACAGAACCAGATCAAGGGTTCGTTCCGATTTTCAAATCTCCGAATGAAGCAAAAATATTCTCTGATTACTTAATCGGAAGTGACTCAGAGATGCTGCTTACTTTTACGATGCGACGGTTGACGTCGACGTCGTCGTCGCCGAGATCAAATCCGGCGCACGGAAGGGATCGAGGAAGCTAAAACAACGCCGAACCGGAAAGCGATAGAGATCCAACAGCTTTCGTTCGCAAGAGACAGACTGAACTGAAGGATGTAGAACTGGACTTTCCAGATCATTATCATTGGGCCTCTATTAATGGGCCGAGTTCAAATGTGGGTCCAACTCGTAAATGAGCCCGTTTCAATAACGAGCCCATAGTGAAGCCATACAAAGCATGATGAAATTAAGAAAGGAAGGAACAACAACGCCAAACCTTCTGGTAATACGGGCTTCAATGATAAGCTTAGGTAAGATTCACCATCATTTCATTGCAAATAGCGTCCACAAATTTCACTGGGCTGAAGCTGGAAATGATTCATCACAAGAGTTGATGATTCTCCCAGTAGCAAATTACATTGCCAAGAAAACATTTTGTGCCCGAGTCCCAACGAGAGTTTCTGCAATTATTACATGGATAAGCGAACAATGAGCAAACTTAAAAGCTTCCCTGAGCTCTGCTGGCCCACCAATCAAGAAACTTCACTTGTGCTGCCATGGTATCTAACTTGTAGAGTTGTAGAGCATGGTTGGCAACTTCTTTTCCAGAGACCATACCACAAAAAGCTCCTGCTCCAAGTGCCAAAACAGTCCCTGGCATAATATATTGAAAACACCAGTTATCAGTGCAGGCACATACTCTCACATTGTCATACTTCCTTCTCCATTTGTTTGTTCAAATCGACCAATACCAACTTCATGGAGCCTTCTGCTAATTTTCATACGTGTTGATATTAGTCTGTCGACTCATGCACGTGTGATATGGAAGATCTACGGCCAGAAGACTATGTTTATCATGTTTTTAATAAACAACGCTACAGACCATTAATAATCAATGGACAAGTGAATTTAAATATTAGAAATTGGACTTAATTAGGACAAAGAAATTTGGTTCATCGAGTGATTTTAACAACTTCCACCTGATAAAATCAGAAGGGAAGCATTAAATTACTATGAGGACTCTTTGAAAACTCAAAAGCAACACCAGCAGTTGATCCAGCTCCAATAGCGCTCCCTACTGCTGCATACTTTATTACTTCTCGATCAGTTTTAAGCTATCAGAAAACGGAAAAAATTTTAATCACCAAGCTGGCTAAAAAGAAGATACAGCCAGAACAATTAAACACCACTATAAGCATTTTAATTAAAATCTACACAAAGCATGATAGAATAAGCTAAAACTATTTAAACTTGAAAAAAAAGAAACACGTTCACATTGTGATTCATTTTAACAAATAAGATTATGAAACAGTGATCAATATATTAAAGCGAGGAATCTTTCTGGACAGCAACATAGTGGCATTAATTAAGTCTAACAACAATGGTGAGTCCTAAATCTAATCAACATTGTTCCAAGGACTACAGGAACAATCATTTAACCCAAATTTTGTGCAGTGAATACACTTTACTGTTATGCATTTTGGCATTCCCTACATCAGAAACAAAATGAGCCAGGTACTAGCCATTTTAACAATTGCTTGAAAAGTAGTTTGGAAAATTACGCACAGTGGACAATACAACTTCTTCCGTAACATTATAACACTGGGAACAAGTTGAATCTCCACCAAAATCGAATAAAGAAAGGCTGCAAGTATGTTGGGGCTTTTGTTTTCATCAGTGAAAAAGGAAACCTCAGAATTAAGTAGTTTTAACCAGATATACAAAATGAATAGGCGTTGACATCAACTATATAAACGGCCAGGACCAAATGCAATGGAGCATTTAGTCTACTCAAGCTCATCTAAACAACAATCGAATGAAATTTAATTATTGCGACACACATAGAAAAATTCTAACAGATTGAAATGGCTGGGAGGTACTAACATTTGACAATGTTAGATAGTTAGATCTATATTCAAAACCAATTGACTATTTAGTATCAATATTTGAGTTTCATTGCGCGATGACTGACACTTATATGCTCCTATAAACCCTAGCAACCATCAACCAGTCAAATCGACAGGAAATTATATCAATTGCCATAATTCAAAGATTTATTAATAACAAGGGTTAATTACTGTGGGGCCGTGAACGGGCTCGGAAACGATGAAGGCTTCGACATCAGCGTTGGTCCAGGACTTAAGCGGCTTTTCACGATTCAAGTATTTTGGATATGGAAATTTCTGTCCGCGTGTCTCCCTGCAAGTGACCGGACGGATTAGGAAAAAAAAACGAAATGAAAGTAATCAGCAAGAAAATAAACTAAGCTAATTTCAAAATCGCAAGTTGTATACGATACAGTGCTTACTTTCCACCGTCGTCAGATTATATCCAGCTCAAGCAAAGGATCGATGAAGCTCGCATCCATGATTCAAACTATCTTGTCCTGTCTCATCTGTTTCAGTGTTGTGTGCCGGAGATGGTGTCGGAGATGTAGAGCTGACGCTGAGCAGGCTGGAGGAAGGAGGAGAATGCGAGGCTGCATTTCAGTAGGGGGAAAGGGTTTAGGGTTTAGAGGAACGGTGCCGTTTTGAAGAAGAAAGCATGCTGCAAAACGTCGTCGTTTAGCATTTGTTGCTGCGTTATCCGTATAAATATTTCGACTCTTCTCGTTTATTGATTCATTGAATCAGTACGACGGTTATCCTCGAAACTGCGAGAAAAAGAGGGAGATATATTTGGGCTCCAATTGTTGGGCCAGATCGAACTAGAACTCAATTCATATTGGGCTCGGTCCAGCTTCAGCCCAGTACAAAACTGGTTGACATAACATAGTGACTAAATGCCACAACTGGGTAAAAATAGCTGAGCTCCAGCTGTTGTAGTGGTAAGCTACCATTGGAACTTTGCTGTTGCTTTATATGGCTTTTCATGTCGCCTAACAGAACAACACAATCAATGGCTATAGTTGGGAGCTGTCACTGAGTTGGCCGACAGCTCAGTTATGACAGCTTTCGGCCTTCAGCTTCAGGCTTCTGATGATTACGGGCTTTTACTCAGCTCATTTGTCACCATCTGCTGGCCAGCTTGAGATGATCTTGTGTTGCAGATTCTTGTAGTCCGGTGCTGGTTTTAAATCCCAATTGGAACTCTCTCTGTAAACAGTTTAAAAGTCAGCCAATCAGTTATCTATGTCACTGGATAGTCTGGACTTAAAATGAACATTTGGATGGGGGTTTGTTATGATGGTATACCCATTTTTGAGGTGACATCTTCAAGCACTTATAATTAAATTTCCAAATTCTCTGGTGTCTGCAAACGGGAAACAAATAGACAGACGAAGCCAAGTTATAATCAACCAAGGAGTGACCGGCATTTATACTCCACCACCTTATTTTTTAGTAAACGTTTGTTAACTCTATGGCTGCCGGTTAAGTTTGAAGCACAGGGAAAAAGTAGGATTACCAGGGACTAATTGATCGGTGATGGACCCCTGGCGCTTCATAGGAGATCCAACAAAAAAAAACCGACAATCCATAATAAAAAAATATATATATGTTTTTTCGACAGCCATGTGAGTACTTCAATCAGACTAGGAGACACTATCTTCCAAACCAACATCAAAGTCTGCATGAAAAAATGGTTTAGCAACTGTCACACAAGTTACTCATGTAGATAACAAAACAAGAGACTGCTACGCACATTACAACTTAAGCAAAACAAATAAACTTCCTTTTGAAAAGATAGATCATTTCAGAATTATCAATTGCGGAAATTTTAACAAATTTTTTGCTATATCATTTTTACCATAGTGCAGAATATGAGAGTGCAATTGCATTGTGAAAATCAGAGTCGAGAAGTTAAGAAACTAATATGCACTAACAATGGTCCACATAAATATCCATGAACATTAATTGAAACCCCAGTTTAAAGTGGGAACAGGCAGGCAGCAAGAGACGAAGAACACGACGAACTAAGTGGTTAAGATACCTGGCAACGGGACCTTGCATGCATGAAGCTTTCGTTCAGACAATTGCTTGGGTAAAGGATTATTGCATAGTGAAGGAAATCGGGTGATATATCTAGATAATTAGATGATTATTGCACAGTGAAGGTAGAAAATTATTGAAGCTCTAATTGCAACTACTAGATATGCAAAGATCTTTATCAATTTTATCTGTAAGAACATCTTTTGCTTGAATTATTTCATCCAACAATAAGATCTCATTTAAAATTCAAATCACATCAATTCAGAAGCTCAATAATCCTCTACAAGATGTTCAATTTTAAACGTCAAGTATGATTTGACTTATAGTACCCTCTATCCAAAAGATGGTCAACAAAGATATCATATCCAGATACATAAAAGTATAAATTATCCATTTGATGGGATTAGAGCTGTTCTTGACCTTCGTTTTTGTACTAACATTAAAAAAAAGGGGAAAAACCCAAAAGGGGCTCTGAACTATCACCGCTTACCCAATTGTGGTCAGAACTACCACGATTTCCAAAAAGGGTGCGATGAAAAAAATATTAAACTGATTTTCTAAAATAAAATTTACCATTACATTCCTAACCTAATATTATTACAAGACTTAGATTTGTGTGCAAAAATTACATCGTTTGGTTATCAAAATAAATTATACCATTTTGCGCACATAAAGAAAACGACGTCTTTTGATAACCAAATGACGTAATCTTCGCACACAAATTTAAGTCTTATAATAATATTAGGTTAGGAATGTAATGATAAATTTTATTTTACAAAATCAGTTTAATTGTTTTTTCATCGCACCCTTTTTGGAAATCGTGGTAGTTCTGACCGCAATTGGGTAAGCGGTGGTAGTTCAAGCCACCTTTTGAATTTTATCACTAAAAAAAATATCAGACCTTCAAAAGCTTCCGAGTAATTCTCTAGATTTTCATGATTCACGAAACTCATAATTTTAACACCTTTGGAGAATAATAACTGTGCCTGCTCTGAACACTTCTGACAGCAAAGCAAAGTAGCTCTTGAAGCTGACTGGGGACAGTTGTTAACCCAAGTTTCGATCAAACGTTTCTATTTTAGTGTAAAAATAATATATTTTTAAGTTTTGTAACCCTAATTAACTCTAAAAATATGATATCTCTTAATTTTGTACCCTAGTCAGCTTAAAAAAAAATTTATACCCTCAATTAAACTTAAAAGTATTATACTTTTTATTTTTATACCTCATTCGGTTTAAAAAAATTTTTCATACTCCCAAATTAAAACTTCTAGTTCCGCCATTGAGTGACAACATTGTTTCTTAGAACATGTCACCAATCTTTTTATAATACATGAGTAAAGGTACCCGCGACCCGACGGTTCGGTTCGAGAAAACCAAATTATTAATTATCCCTTTTTAAAATATGAATTTGTAACCAAACCACTAACATTTCAAACCGGACCGAAACGACCCGTTTCAAACCGAATGATTTTTTAAAATTTGCAATCGAACCGAACCACTAACATTTCGAACCGAACCGAACCGACCGATTTCAAACCGAACTGAACCGCTCGGGAGCGTCGTACGGATGGACATACTCTATTCTTTTATAGTATTAGATGCATCTGTACAAAGATAGAAAGTATTTGTCTTGCTTTTCAAGTACATAACATTTTTAGTAATGCCAAATTGATTCAGTATTTTTATTTTGATAAATTATGTCCAATTTGTTGCTATTAATACTGTTGTTCACGCGAATTGACATGATGTTGTTTAAAGTCATAAATATTTTAATTTAACAAGAACAGTAAGGAGTTACTAGGTCACGAAGTTAGCAAGTAGACACATAGATAGAATAAAAAAATAATTTTTTTTCATCTGCATTTCTATAATAATTTCCCCCTAATGAAATTGTTAAGGTTTATATGCAATTACAAAGCTATGTCTCCAACATTGAGATTTCATCGCAATAGCCCCTCATCAAATGGGATTGTTGAGTTACAGCTTGCAACGAAGTTTTGAGTCGTTAGAAATTTAATTTAATTTGGGTTTCTTAATAGTTTACAAATTCTAGTTTTAATAGGATTAGAAGTCCTAATTGTTTTAAGGGTTATCGGTACATATATAGACCTAACAAGGATTTATTGAAAAGACAGATTAGAAAGGCTTGTAATAAATTAGAAAGACAAAATCTCATAGCTTTCTTAGTTTTCTTGTATTCTCTTCCGAGAGGTAATAAGATCTTCGTCTTGCCAGTGAACGTAGATCATACAATAGAACCATGTAATTCTTGTGTTTTCTTTTATTCTTATTCGTCGTTCTTGTCTATATTTTGATGCACTACTCTAACACGAAAAAAATTTGCAAGGGATGTAAAGAAAGGTATTAGAGTCAATAAGATCACATGGTGAAAATGACGATACAAGTATGAAACCTTAAACATTAGATTCACCATGAAAAGTGCATTCAACCATTTATTGGTGAAAATTTTCGACTTCTTCCACCGTTGAAGAGAAAGAATCATCCTCCAGTATCACACAATTCAATTTAAAACTGATCCAAACCCTGAAAAGTTCAACAAAAATCAATCTTGAACAAATCAAAACGTCAAAGAGTGAGACTCAACTCCGGCAATTCGTCAAACTCATTCTAAAATTCACTCCACACATCATCTAATCTAGTGACGCCAGACACGAGAAGACAACCTCAAAGAAGAAAACCAATCCATCCAGAGCCCACAATTCCATATTCAAAATCAAATTAGCAGAATTCAAGATCGGACTCACCTTCCCTAAAATGGATCAGATCAACAAATAAACGCCCGATTGAGAAATCAGGATATTATTAATCATTGTCTTCGATGACGCTGGATCAACGCTGAAGGGTGAACATTGAAACTGGCGGTGAGGGAGATTAAGCACAACAATCAATCAAAGATCTACAGGGAGGATGTAGGTTGTATATTTAGTAAGTTTAAATCGGTTTTTAAAATTTTTTGTTTGGCCAGTTCAATAAAATTTTGGGCGATTTATCCGGATTTTAGCGGTTTGATTTACAATCCGATAAAATAATTTAGATCGGATCGAATTTTAGTCCGGTTTCTAGTTGAATCGGTGGGTCCGATACGGTTCTATAACTATGATCAATATCGAATTGTACATGTCACCCCTTTCAGGCATGCCGGCACACATGTGGCTATATGTGACGCAACACACAGATTTATAAAGCAATATGCTAGTATCAAAGGCGGAGTTGGGTGTCAAAGTAATCCGTTCACTGACACTACGAACAGATTTCTCTTTTCACAGAGGAGTGGCAGGGGTGTTTCACCCTTTGCCTGTACAACATGTTAAAGTTTCCATTCAACAAACATTTGAGACGTGTAATAGTTTGAGAAGCAAAGGCTCTATCAACAATGTTACAACTATGCTCAAATTTTCAAGGCACGTGCGATCAATAAAATAACAACTATACAAAATAATATAAATCACATTTGAACATAAACAATATTAGCTCGACATTAATGTGTAAATTTAGTGCCGCCGATCTGGCTGCAAGAGATCGCTCTATAGACGTGTACAGATCATTTGAACATGGAGCGCGCTTCATTCAACTCAGGTCCGGATTACCCTCATGCACATGAGGACTTGTGGGGTTATGTGATACGTGACGGTCTTGTCACATGTGGTCCATCCTTATTCTTCTCCAGCTATGATTGTGAGATCCATGGCAAAAATTAAGCTCTGCCGCAATTTTGTTGTGAGAAATAACATTTGAGTGAATCATAGGGTAACGACACATAAGTAAAACTTTAGGGAAATTAAAATGTTTGATTGATGACGAATGAGACTAGGGTCGGAGACCAACAGGCCTCATTCATGACAAATATGAAAAAAGCAATCTTCTTCATCTGCTCGTCAACACCCAAAAATATATCAGCTACTATCTGACACGAACGGGCAAATGCATTCAACTCCAACATGATTAACCAAAAGATTAGTGTGGTATATTGTAAAATATACATATAATTCAATGCTCTTATAAGTTAAGTATTAGATACAATAATGGTGCGATCTGATGATGACGGTTGATATTCATTTACATGAAAGTGTGACGGATGAATAAGACAATAAGTGATCTTGTCGAATCAAACAGCATACTGATCGTGCACAACCTTATCATAGACATCGAAACAGGTAATAAGATCTTTCTTACCATAGTCCATTTTGCATGCTCGGCGTCTCAATCAAGCTTCCATCGATATCGACTGACCTTGTGCTGCTCAGTATGTCCATCACAAGGTCTCACAGATATAGTAAATATGTGTCAGCCATGTGTGCACGAGAGTTTTTGTCCTAAAAATTTATGCGGCTCGTGCGACTTTCATATAATCTCAATGAATGTCTGTCGATCCAAGTGTTCCCTATAATATAGAAGGATCTGATAGTGGAGATTCGTGTATACGTCCATGTACCGTCTCATCACATACAAATTTTTTAAATATATTTAACTACATTTAAATTACTATTACATGGCAAGACACTACTACACTTAGATACGCTGGAGGTGTGCGTGAGTTGACCCGCAGTGAGTATGGACATACACTATCAAGGTGAAGGAGGTGTGCGGCCTCTGTCCACCAAGGGGGAAATGAGGAACTACTATTGATCCCCTTTAAAAAAAATGAAGAAGACACTACTACACTTACGTATCCGAATAAGATCGATTGTAAAAGTAAAGGGTCCATCTCAGCATCATCAGGTGGATTGATAAAGAGTGGTGTGTGGTGTGGCCTACGAAAAGACAGTCTCTTTCGGCATCAGAACTGAAGTATATTTGAAGTGCATAATAAATGTATGAAAATATGGGAAGAGAATTTTGATTTAGTTAATAAACATTTTAATTCTTTTTCAATTTCTACATTAAAATAAAATAAAAGACATATGGCTTTTTTTTTCTCACACAATGCTCCCTAGTCACCGCAAATCTATTTTTAAAAAAAAAAAAATCATGACAATGCCACGCATGTCCGATTACATTTTTATTTAAATTTGCCGGAAATGAAAGAGTCTATTTGTTTTGAAGGAATTTTTGACAATGTCACACACGTCCAATTACAATTCATAAAAACAAAGAGTCAATAAACATCACCGCGAAATTGAGCATTTTGGAAAAACAAGGCACTTCCCCCCATTCCAACCCAAATTTCCACTCTTCTTCCATTTCCTGTTGACTCCTCAACATCTTGTCCAAACTTAATATTTTTTTCTTCAATTTTTTTATATATTTATTGTACGACTGGAGGACATATTTTTTCGATATATCTTCATATGGAACTAAAACCGTGTCTATTATGAAAAAAATTTTATGACAACTCTTGTGCCGTGTTTTCTTATCTTTGTTTTATTGTTTATACTTAAATTAAATTTAAATTTAAGACTTTTTGAACAAATCTTATATCAATTGAATTTATATTTTTTCCTGGTGAGGGTGTGACTCATGACAATCTCCACTTCTAAAAAATTTAAATATCGATGGTTAGATGTGTCCGTTATAATTTACATTAATAATTTTTATATAGAAAAATCATGTTGATGTTGTATAGGTCACCACGAATTTATTTGTAAAATTTGATTGAAAACTGAAAAACTACACGATCTTTTTTTTTTCAAATTTATAAATTTTTTTTAAAAAATATCTCTATGAAATACAATGTTTTATTTGTTGTTGCTATTTAGAGTTTTTCCTACTCAAACCGCTATAAGTACCCATGAATTTTAAAGTCCCCACATATTATCAATAAAAATGTAAGAAAAGAAAAAACTTTTAGTGGGTTGCCCTACCCAAACCATTGGTCCGTTTTTTATTATCAACGGTTTGGATATGGCAATCAGTTGTTGCGGTTTGGGTAGTGCAATAGTTGATCACAACAACACTTTATAAAAATATATATATAATATAAAATAAATTTGAAGCGAGGTGGATTTGATAAGAAATGAAGAAAAATGGATGGATTTAATCAAATATCACAATAATAAATTTGAAAAGCATCAAAGTAATAATGCAATCAGTAATACCAACTTAACTGAGGTGATGAGATAATTTAAACTTAGATAGAACCGACTTGAAACATGCTATGCTACAACAACCTTATCCACTGATCTGCATCATCAAACACTTTGGGTTGAAAAACGAAAAGTGCAGAGTGGAAACGGGAAATAAATAAAGAACTGGCCAGCCCTGAGGTATAGGATTGACGTATAACTTAATAAACAAGGCAGAGTCACAACACTGAACGCAGAAGCCAAGAAAAATAAAAGCAAAAATCATAGGCCATGGTTGATTGAATGAGATCCGAATGTGAAAGAAAGAGCTAATGCGTGGTGAAGGAAGGTTGCACTTGCACCATTGCCGCATATTCCTTTTGCACTCACTTCCTATTGGATCCATCCAGTCACCGAAATCGGGCACTAACATTAGTTAACAACCTATGAATAAGGCATTAAAATCAGAGTTTGTACAACATTCTTTAATGTGTCACATGTTTAATTTTAATGGATGGAATGGAAAGTCCATCTTCGCACCACTCATCTTTCTTTTTCCCCCAAAAAAGCATGCCCCCATGTGCCGGCCCCAAGCTTGATCTTCTTTATCTCCAAAATCGTAGAACAATGAAATCACACATCATTTTTTACACTCAAATTGGTAGAAAAATATCAATGCCATAAGGTCGATTCCATTTCACGAAACTGGAAGATGGTTCAAATTTTGAATTTAAAGTCCTCAGTTAAACACAAATTTAGACAGCTACTTTCTTTTACTCTTTGTGATGATGTTCCATCTTGCCATTTTCCTTGATCACTAGCCCCTTTCCATCCTCATGGAGATCAAGTTTGCTCTCATCATCCTCCGCCACCAATGTTCGCTTCTCCTGCTCCTGCTCCTGCTCCTCCTCCAACTCCAACCCTCTCTTCCCCGCATTCATCTCGGCTTTAAGCTTCAACACCTCTATCAGCTCCCTCACCGCCTTCGCCTTATCCCTCCTGTACTTGATCAAATGCTCGCTCACATCCGCGGGCGTCATCCTCGCCTTGTCCACAACTTGCTCCAACTCGTCCCACACGGATTGCTCGAGATCACCCTCGCCGTAGTCCAGGTAGTTTTTGAGGAGGATTTTCAGCGACTTGAAAGAGCAGTAGCTCATGAAAATGTGCATATCCATTCTGCCGCTACGCAGCAGGGCCGGGTCCAGCTTCTCGACATGGTTGGTGGTGAACACAAAGATCCGCTCGCTCCCGCAGCAGGACCAGAGCCCGTCAGTGAAGTTGAGCAGTCCGGAGAGGGTGATGGTATTGTTGCTGCCGGTCTCTTCCATGGCTCCGGACCCCATCTCCGAATCACACTGGTGCCTCGTCTTCGGACTCTTGTTAGAATTGCTGCTGTTGTTGGCTGCAGCATTTCGGTTGGTCAGGTTGATGGAACAGTCAATGTCTTCTATGACAATAATTGACTTGGAGCTGGTCTTCATCAGCAGCTTCCTCAGTTCAGAATTGGTGTGCACCTCGGTCAGCTCCAGGTCGTAAATGTCGTACCCGAGGAAGTTGGCCATGGCGGCGATCATGCTCGACTTCCCGGTGCCGGGCGGGCCGTACAAGAGATACCCCCTCTTCCAGGCCCGGCCGGTCTTCTGGTAGAAGCTCTGCCCGGACGCGAAGTCTCGGAGATCGTTCATGATCTCCTCCTTGGTGTCCGGATCCATGGCCAGCGTGTCGAAGGTGCTGGGGTGCTTGAAGGGGACGGACTCCCAGGGGTGGCCTCTGCCGTCGAGGGAGCCGCCTCTGGAGTTGGTGTAGAGGAGGCGGTCCTGGTTTTTGCGGCGGATGTCGGCGGCGGCGTCCATGATGTAATCGAGGTAGGAGGCGAGGACGAGGGGTTTGTCCTTTTTGCGGATGCGGAGGGTGAAGCCGCGTTTCTCGTCGGGGAGGGGTCGCCAGGAGAAGGACTGGGACTGGCGCTGGGAGACGACGTGCTCCCAGAGGAGGGGGATGGAGTTGTAGGTGTCGAGGATGACGTCGTTGTTGGAGAGGCCGAAGGTGATGGCGGAGGAGTTGAGGGCGCGGGTGAGGGTGAGGCGGGAGCCGGAGATGGAGGCGGAGGAGCTGAGGTAGAGCTGGACGGCGTTGTAGAGCTCGTTGGTGTTGACGCCGTCGATCTCGGTGATGTCGAAGTAGCAGTACGAAGAGAAGGAGAGGAAGATTCTTGAAAAGAGCTTCAGGAAGGCGAAGCGGAGCTCTGGCGGGAAGACGGTGTGTAAGAGTGTCTGGCAGAAGGCTAAGACGCCCATTAGCGACGCTATCGAGCTCCACGTCTCCTTCATCCTTCTCCTTCTCCTTCTTCCTTCCTCTTCAATTCCAACAATCAAATCAGCCTCTGAAGATGAAGAAAGGATTTGGGGGGTGGGGTTTTTAAATAAATAAGAAATGGCCCTGAGAATGAAATTAACAAGTTTCAAAGGTTGGGAGCGGGATTGAACTGATTTTATAGGCAAGGAATTTGTGAGAGTTCAGTTTTACTTGGACTATTCGTTATCAATTTGTTATGGTACGAGAGAGAAAGAGGGCTATTAGTTTCATCATGTCTTGGTTCTTAATCAAATTTATTTATTTATTATTAATCAATTTTTAATGTATACTTCATATCAAAAATTAATTAAACGTTTAAAATAATTATTTTGTTTTCTTAATCAATAAAAAACCATTTGAGAAAATAGTTCTAATTAGATTGATTACGCCTGAGCCCGTCTACACAATTTCGCAAGTTAAAATGTGTTAGAACATAGTATTAGATTGTTTTTTCCACATTGCCAACAAACTAAATCAAATTAATTCATTAGTATAATTGGACTCTCATTATTAATTAATTTTAGGGGACTTTGGGCATAACTAATTCATTGCCTTCTTACATGTACTTGACACGTATTTTTTTGTAAGATATACTCGGCACTTATTTTTAATTTTTTTTTCACTTTAGTGGCCGACTGTTTGTGACTCAAGCGGTTGCCTTTGAATCATTTTTTTATCAATGGATACTATTAATAAAAAATAGTGAAAAATATTTATTAATTATTTAGAATTCTTTAAATTTTCAACATATCATATGATAAATTTTTATTTGACAGTATCTGCCGTTAAATAATAAAGGGTTAAATTGTGTTCACCGAAGAGGCCACTTTATTCACTAAATATATGATGTAATGATATTTTGCCGCTGCCGTGCTCTGAAGTTTCTTTTGTGTGATGTCATCCGAAATTTTCACTTTTTACATGTAAATAAAATAAATTAAAAATCATGTGCACCAAAAACGACAATGACAAGATTAATGCGTCTCATGCTATTATGACTTTTATTACCATTATTATAATATTTAATACAACTTTCAAGTGTCAAAAGCAGGTAGGTGTGGCATGATTACGAATTAAATTGCAGATAGTTTATGATATAATACAATTAAAATGCTAGTGTGAACTGGAGAAAATATTTGATGTACTGAGTAAACAAAAGTGAAAAAGTTGCAGATTGACTAATATAGAATGATGTAGCACGTACGTGGAAAATCAAGAACATGGCCACGTCATATTATCATTATATTTGACCTAGAATAGTTTAATTTCATACGCATAATTAGATTTTATAAAAATATTAATTTAGAGCGTATTGTAACTCTTATTTTATACATATTAGTTCAAATTTTTTATTCCTTCAAAATTCAAACTGTTTCAATTGTAAATATTGATATTTCTAACACACTTCTAGCTCTCTTATTTTTAAATATAGTTTTTTTTTTTTTTACTTTTTATTATCAGTCGTGCGGAGGATTTAGCGTACGTGAACTCCCCTATTGGGCTTCTGCACACACACTCTGGCCCCACACTTATACATGAAACGTTCAACTTTTCCACTCTTGAGATTTTCTGGGAAGGTTCCTTCTTCGTTTTAAGGAAGAAAGAAGCGAAATTGGAGGAATTTAATTTTAGGTTTGGTGGGGGAGGATTCAGAGGAATTTGTAGGTCAATAATGTTAACAAATAATTAGCGCATCCTCTTCCAAGGTTTACTTGAGATTGAGAATTTTATCTAATAGATTTGCTTGTTGACGATTACATATTATAAAAGAAAGACAAAATTTATAACTTAAAAGCATCAGGTAACATGTATTAGGATTCATGATTATACACGTCGCCTTGTACTATCTTAATACTTTATATCACAATTTTCATTTATAATACTTTATAATTTGAACCAAATTATATTTTTACAATTTACATTTCAACATTTTTGAAGAGCATTTAAATAAACAAATATTAAACTACACTTCATTTCCCCTTAATAAAATATAAATTTCTTCTTGTTTCTTTTCCTGAACACATTTTTTCCAGTTTTTAATTATTTGTCTAAAATTCCTCTCTTGTATAGTAAAAATAAAATTATTATTGCTCATACTCTTCTTTCTAATTATTAAAGTAAAAACTCGGGGATCAAACCGTTGAAGGGCGACTTCTTCTAGTTGATTTTATGACATGTGCGCGTTATTGACAACAAAAATGGCATTGAACATTAACATGTGGACTTGAGGGATTCAAATTAAATGGGTGAAAGCGAGAACACGTAATGTAACAGTTTAAAAAAATAATAAAGATTTTTAGAAAGGGACGAGACGGTGTAGTTATTGGCCTTAGTGTGTGCATGTTCAGTAAGATTAAGATGTATTAAGAAACATATAATATCAATTATGCTTGAGAAATTATTTGGTAGGAAATTAAGAATGGTATAATTCATACGCAGCAAGACTCAAAAATGAATGTAATTGTGAAGAAATATGTGTATTGAGAAATGTATTAAGTTATACCCGCATTAGTAATACTGAAATAAAGCGCTTATTGGATCGATCAGAATTGAGATGGTCATTTTCTGCATCATCTCCTTGACAGTGAAGTTGGCTGGCTGCCTGCACGCATATACATACATACATGAAATAATGGATACTTGCAGAAAAAACATCATTCCTACACTACTAATATGTTTGTTGACATTAAGCAAAAAAAAGGAAGCATGAGATTCCAATAAAACAGAAATCGACAGATGAACACTTGCGAGACCTACAAGACAGTAATCTTTCTTCTTCTTTTTTTGTCTGTGTTTCTGAATCCTATCGAACAAAAGAATGGCTGGTTGAGAGTTTTGCATGTGATGAATGATCCCCCACATCAAATCACAAGTGTGTAAGTAGTGGAATCATCATCCTACTAATAAGTTCAAACACATTACTACAAACCTACTTGGGCAATAAAAACCTATCCATGGCAAAGTACAGGAAAGATGCTGTGCTACAGTAGATAAGCAACAAAAGAAGAAAAAGTCAGATCTTCTTGAAAAACTCACCTCTCTGATATTTCTACTCTGCGGCAGCTGTTATAGAGTACCATCATAACTTGTATAGGCTGGTGCCAAGTTGCGAGGAGTACATACATATACATCTCTCCCATTTGGCGTTTGGTTCAACAAGCTCTGAGTTATTGTATTCTAAAGTGAAACCACCCAGACTTGAGGTTCAGTTGTTGCTTCATAAAGTGGCCATAATCTTTTACCAGTACCTTCCCAGATTTCTTCTCTCAAAAAATAAACAGACAGCGC
The DNA here is from genome assembly GCA_002312845.1 of Kalanchoe fedtschenkoi. Taxonomy (NCBI): domain Eukaryota; kingdom Viridiplantae; phylum Streptophyta; class Magnoliopsida; order Saxifragales; family Crassulaceae; genus Kalanchoe; species Kalanchoe fedtschenkoi. The sequence goes on from NQLW01000008.1 coordinate 2,759,647, forward strand.
TAGAAGATACTGTAAGAAACAAGGCTGTGATCCCAGAATCCAATTGAAGTCTCAAGATACTAATCAGTAAGTAATTGCATTATAATCAATCTTCCAACTTAATTATACTCAATCTCTGCTAGTGGTCCTAATCTTGGACACTGATGAGTTGCATTAATAAGAGCTGCCGCTAACAAAAGGATGAACCAATAATACAGACAGATGCTTGCTAGTACACAGAACTGGTGAGTTGTTATCATGGAGGCTATAAGCTATATGCCTCTAAGCTAGATATATCTAGCAGAGGAATAAAGTTGTCCTCTATTGCATGTCTGATGAAATGGGTGTAAATATTCTTTGACATTTCGAACGAATGAATTTGAACAAATCTACTGTTTTCAGATTCCTGAACAAAAAAGATGATGATGATTTCCAGGACAGTTGAGTAGAAGTAGACAACGGAAGAGAAAAAAATCAATTAGCAGAAACCCAAGTTGTTGAAGCCACTGCAGGACGGAGTGTAGTTCTGATATATATATATATATATATATATATATATATATATATATATATATATATATATATATATATATATATATATATATATATTTTTTTTTTCAGAAAAGAATTTACCATTACCAACATGTGGAAATCTCCTAGTAACAGGAAGAAATTCAGTCTGATGGGTGAGGTAACATGCACAAGTACTGCTTAATAACATGCAGCTGGCCAGCTGAACCCAGCCAACAAAACCATTCAGCTTTGCTCTTTTAGCTCCAGCTAGCTGTCATCTAATAACACGAGACACCATTCCATTTCTTCACCTGCTCAAAAACGTGAACATACATCAGTTCAAATGGCACCTTAGGCATCCCCATTCAAACAAAATTTAAAAGTTCGTTTTTGTCATGCCATATTAAATTTTGCGTTATATCAGTTCAGCTTTGCATAAATCTTATTTTTATAAGATTTTCAATTTTTACGCACGGGCCCACATTTCATATTATACATTTTTTACTTTTTCATATTATATTAATTACAAAAAAAATAAATTCATTAAATAATTACTTTTTTATTATTATTAATTCGTATTATCTTTTTTTGATATTTATTAGTGCCAATTTCTCAATTTTTGTATTATTTATTGTTTCACATAAATACCAATTATCCCAGTTCAAAGTTGGAAGCGTGATAATTGGTATATATTAATTATTACAATATACAGTACATATTACCATGTTTTATAGTTTGACGCGTGGTAATAAATTATAATAAATATTTAATATAAACCTATTACCACATTTTCAATTCTGCGTGATAAAATGGTATAGTGAATATTTAATATATCTATTACCATGCTTCAGAGTTGAAAGAGTGGTAATAGATTATCCTGAATATTTAATATACATATTACCACGTTTTCGTCTCTATAGCGTGGTAATTGTTCTTTTTACAAACCACGACACAACGCGTTTCGGTATATAAAGCTTATGAATTTGTTTCCACATTAAAATGAAGCGCTTCGAACAATGACACGAAACTCGGAATAAAGTTTGAATGGGAATGTTCTTAAAAACATTGAAGAACATAACAGCCGATACCATACCAAAAATCAAGACAACTAGATGAACAGGGCATCAATCAGAGAGGTGACATCACTCGGCAGAGTTATCAGTTATGCGCAGAACCAATCAAAATGAGAACTGAAACAAAACTTTTTATCTGGTAAAGTTTTGCCATGCCATAAAGGATGAGTTTCAGAATATTACAGCAGATTCTGGCGTTTTGTAAAATCAGATTGCAGGGTAACTATGTGAACTGATTCAGCATTCACATGGGTAAATAAAAATTCGATGTAAGCCTGCAATTCTCTTCCAGTGTTTATGGGTTGGCATTGTACCGTGCAAACATTCAAGAGGCCAACGCACAGGTTTAAACATAAGGCTACTAATGCAAAGACATGAAGACTACTGCGTGGGTCAAGCAAGGGTTTGCAAGAGAGAAAATAGTAGCATTGGGACGTTTAGTTGAGAATTTAGTAGGACGGGGCGTCAGCACACAATAAATACCCAACCAAATAAGATAGTAGAGCTCAGGGTAATTCAGATTTAGTAACAGTTTTTGCTCAAAGCACATTGCATACTGATGGCTATGGCCTATGGGGGGGTTATTCCTGGACAGGAAAGCCCAAGGTCATTCCATTGCGCCTTCCTAATTGTATATATATGACAAGAAACTTATTCAAACAGATTTGGAACTTGAGTACAGGTCAAGACTATCAACAACATGAGCCCATAAAATCCAAAGGGATTGTTAAGCTTTGGGTCAGTCAATCTCTTCTTTCGAAGCAAATAGTAAACTAATGGCTTTGCGGTAAGGTAACACCATCATTCCCTCTCTAAAACTAATTGTAACTAAACTTGCAACTTCAGTGTAGCTCTGCGCAATCTAACAACATGACTCCCCAACTAACACCTGAACCTCAGCAATATATATGTCAAACAACTCATGCGGCTAAATGAATAGCCAGCGACTGCTCGTGACAAAAAAAAGTTCCACTTACATTAAGCTGAGAAACAGCTTTCCAAATCCATATCCTGAATGGTATCAAATATTCAAACCCATACTACCTATAGAGCAAAGTTCAATTTGGTTCTATCACAATCATCTTTACAATGCAGCTTCACGTAATGTCATATCACTTGAAAATACAAATTCACATGCACTGCTTAACTTCAGATCTTACACATCACGAGCTACCCTACCGACAGAGAACCAGTAAGCAAACTCCAACAAAATTAACAGTCAGAATGCAGCCTCAGGATGAACAACTAGCGGAAGACAGACAACAATATACAAACGCAGTTTACTCACCTTCCTCGAATAATGACTGTCAGGACCATCGATCAATTGAGGGTAGTGGGGATAGTCGCAGTACGTCCGTCTCTCGAACCTTCTTAGTCACATCCTCCTCAAATTATTCGCTAGTTATCTCATCAAGATTTATCTTCTCCATATCTCAATCCGAAGCCATCTACGTATTCAATTCAGTAGATATGCGGAATTAGGGCACCAGATGATGAAATCGAATCGGCATTTTGCCGATCAGCGAATTGAGATCGTGAATCGCCGACGCAGATTACGATCAAATGCAACCATAAGTCGGTTGACCGAAAATCAAAACATCGTCTATTTGTTGTTTGAATTTTTGTGCACAGCGCCTCCATTTTCGAGATTGAAATCGAAACGCCGAGGTTAAACGAGGAAGAGGAAGATGACTGGGCTGAGCCAGAAGCCTGACCCAAAAAGGTTTGTTAACGGGTCGGGTCAACATTGGGCTAACGCAAACCCAGCCCAATGTTTGTCGAACCTCGTAGCTCGCCCCGAGACATGAAGCCAAATGCTGGGAAATGGCAAAAATGTTAATTACATGATCGACCCCATATTTAGAACGACGATGCGACTAACTAATTTAGTAATTAAAATGGGATCAGAAATTGAACCGATATGAATTACGGTTCAGATTAACTAATTAAACCAACAGCTCGTCCCGGTTTATAGACCAGTCTGATTACTTATATTTTTGTTATGTGTGTATAACGGGACAGAGGTCTAATGGCAGTGTTTCTGCTAATTGTCTTCTATGGAATAGGATTGAATCTTAGTGATTTTATTTTAGCATCAAAAGCTATTTTAAGAAAGTTTTACAAATTTGGATAGTTAGGGTAGGCAGAGAGGATTGGATTAGAGGTATTAATAATATGGTTCCTAGTGTAGTTATTTTATATTTTTTTTTAAAAAAAAAGTTTTGGATAAATAATACCACATATTATGGTGGGATAATTAATAACATTTATAAAAAAAATTATTCTAATCTGAAATGAAAGGATTATTAATAATTTTAAAAATTTCCTACCAAATACAAAGTTAAAGGCTAATGATCCTATAACCTTTTTTTATAATGCCTACCCACGGAACCAGTTTATATAAACCGTCCAATGTATGACATCATGCATAGCGGTGCTACTAGTAGAGCCGGACCTGATCAAACATCGGTTCATAATTTGACTGGATGAACCAATCAATGCGGTTTTAATAACTATGTGCTATATTACTAGAGTCAAAAAGTTTTGAATCTTTTGACGAAATAAAAGAATACACATTTATACAATGAATACGACAATTGACGATAAAATTAGTTGTAAGAATTTAATATGATATGTTAACAGTACCGATTGAATTTTGAGAATTATGGTGAAATATAACGGAAAAAATAGAGGAAGAATCTCTTTGAAAATTGAAATAAAAATATGGGTGTCATACTTTTTTATCTATTTTTGTTTTATTTTATGATGATGAACCAGCCATGATTTTTTTTCATCCTTTAAAATTGTCCAACAACCTAACAGAAAGTTGGGAAAATACTGGAGGGATAAAAGTGTTAATAGAATACTGGAAGTATTAAAAGTGTTATTAACAACAGATCAAAATCAAATCGGTCAACACTCAGGTTCTTGGTTAACTAATTGATCTGATAGTTATACTGGTTCGACCATCAGTTTAGTTACACATATAACATAATTTCATGTGAATATACATTAATTATGAAATATTGATGATAGGGCTTTAGTCATAGATATTGTAGTTCACTAGATGCTATTTGGGATTGTTATATTTAATTTATAAATTGTAGACTAGTCAGGTTAAAATTAATTTATACCATTGAACTGATTTACATATAAATCCGTAGGTTCAGTGCGGTCAAACTGATTCACTACGGTTTGGAGTGCAATCTGGTATATTTAGGAGAATTGGACCGAAGCAAAAACCAATTCACGGTTCAATCAATTGCCGACCGGTCCAGTTTCGTTCCAACCTATGATAAAACAAACAGTCCATTAATAAAAAAAAATCCTACTAGAATGAAACCAACTTATAAAGGATATATATAATGTGTTGAAAATATTGAATGTGACATGATTTTTTTTACAAATATGATGTGATTTAAGTTTTATATTTAAATAAAATGAACATACGTTTAAAAATGATAGGGAAATTGATAAAATTATATTGCCTAACGAAAGCCATTGATAAATATAAAAGTAAACGAAATTCTTAATAAATAATTAATTTTGTTTCTAGAACTTAAGGCAGCCTCCTTGAAACAAATTTAAACTAAAGTTTGTGTCAAGCCACATAGAACTTTTGTCATGGCAATTGAGTCTTATCATGAATATCATTTTCATAAATCTTTCATTCACATTGAAACTAATATTTTAAACCTCTGCATATCGACTCACATGTCTTATTATACTTTCTTCTACCTTTTTATATTATATTAATTACAAATTTCTTAAATTTTTTAAATATTATATTTCTTTGAACAATGAGATACAAAAAAATAAATCAATTTAGATATTAGAGAATAACATTAGATGACAATTTTAAGTTTTTAGAGTAGTGGAAAGTCCAACATATTTAGTTAAAAAACTTAATAAATATTAGACAACGCTTATAATTAAAAAGCACCGTCGAAAGTCTTTGTGTACAATAGACGGTTCTTCTAACTGAAGTCTAATGTCTTGCTATACATTAGATGGCGTTTTTTTACTTAAAAGCGCCGTCTATTATAGTCCACCGCTTCATTTGCACAAAAATAGAATTGTGTCAGAGGACGATAAATGGATTTTCACATCAATAGTATCAAAATTTAATACGAAACTTACAACAAAACTTCACTTGGATCGCTCATATTTGCTACTTCATAAATTGTTCATTGTCAAAAGTCAAATTATCCTAGTATTAATGAAACTGTAGAGACAACTTAATTCGCTATCAAATGAAACTATTTGTATATTTTCAAAAAGAATAATAATTAATTTTGCGATTTCGCAACTCTATTTTTTTACTATTCTAATAAAATCTGTGTAGTCACATGTATTATCAATAAGAATCAAACTAAGCGAAGTCACTGGGGGCGCATGGGATCGGCCCCCAAATCTCACATAAAACACTTATTTTTATGTAAAATAAAAAAAATTATATATATATATATATAACAAAATTTATATGCTTAATTTCAACTAAATTTTTAGTTTTGCCCCCCCTCTCCCCAAATTCCATCAAAATTTTGATTAGGTAATTTTGCCCCCCGAAAAATAAATTCTGGATCCGCCACTAATCATCATTCCTATTAGTTGAACAAACTCTCATTGATTATCAAAATAAAAGGAAAATTACTAAAAGTGGTGCGGCCTTGAATTACCATTGTTTATGCAATCCGATATATATTTAAACTTTGGAAAATATATAAAGTGAGATATGAACTAGTACCACTTAGTCAATTAGGTTCCAATTATCCAAATTATCAAAAAGGGTGTAAGAAAATAATTTTTGATTAATTTTTTAAAATAAAATTAATAATTGTACTTTTAAACTAATATTATTATAAGAAGCAGACATGTGTACAAAAACTACGACATATTTTCATATTCAATCAACTCTACTCTTTAATAAATTTAATAGGATCAATTTTATTTAATGATTCAAATTTATTAATTTTAAACAACATACTAAATTAGTTTGAAATTTGTTCATGGCACCACCATTTTCAACAATGTGCAGACTATAATGAATGTTCAGACTGTAATGAAAGGGGGCGTGGTTTGTTTCGTTTAATATTGATTATGTTGTCTTTTATGATTGATTAGATTTTATACGTCAAATACAATTGATCTTATTAAAATTGATGTTAATTATAATTGATTGTGTATAAAAAGACGAGTTTGTTTATGTAATTAAAATGTGATTGTTAATTTGATGACAAAATGATATAAACATAGAACAAATCAAATTCTAATAATATTATTATTTTTGGAGTAGGCTTAGCAAATTCTTTTTTGTCACCTTTAACGTTTCACATAGTTTGATTAATTACAAAATAGGCTATAAATCATAATTGTTTAAGAAAATTACCCAATATGTATCCATACTAAATTTATAGTTGACGCTGGAAGGTTGAGCCTTTGCGCTGGTTTTGGTTTATGGAAAATTTCAGTAAAGTAAAATTTATGGGAAAATGAAATGAAAAATTTTGTTTGATTAAGAAAAATGTTGGAGATGAAAAATTTAATGAAAAATATCTAAGAAATTTTTTCTAAATTAAAAAATGTTTTGACATTTTTTTTTCAAAATTTTACAATGAAATCATAAGAAGAAAAATATGATAGATTTTATGTGAAATTCATTTTCTTTCTCATTTTTCTATCCTCTATAATTTCCCAAAACCAAACAAATCCTTACATTATATATTTTATTTTAATACATATATTATTTATTATATAGTTGAAGTGCACAATTTTTACGCTATATTTTAATGAACACTCGAACTCATGTGCTCTTAAAGAAACAAACTAAAAACATGGCAAGCTTTATCTCATACCTACTTGAATGAAAGTTGTCTTACTTAGCAAATGAGTCACACTTATTAATTTATAATCTATCCAATTGTCATTAACAATTATTAATTATAGTATGTGCATTGTAATTCATATTATTTACATTGAAGCCAACACAACACACATCATAGTTGGCTCAACAACCTCCACATACCCACAAATACCTCCTACATAATTATGGTGTCGCATTCCACGAGTTGCATTATTTTTTTTTAAATATTTCATCTATTTTTCATTATAAACTATAAAAAACTTGATTTTCTGAATCCATATATATGAGTGGAGTGGATCTGGAATTAAATTGTCGAGAAAAAAACACATCATCTATCGGAATGATATTTGAATGGATGTGACATGATTTTTGATGAGCAGTCACACGTGTTACTTTGAAATGATACGTGACGAACATTAATTAATTATAATTTTTTTTATTTTTTCAATATATAATGTGGATGATCAAACCGATATGTTTTCATAATAATTGATTTATAAAATTATGTACACCAAAAAAGGACAATCAGACGCAGTCAAATTTATCTGATAACTGATGTACGTAGACATTCAAACAATCCCCATACAACAAGTTGAGGGAGAGGCTTTGGATTTTGTTGTAAATCCCTTCACCACATGATGCTCATTTATTCTCCACTGTCGTATTGCATCATATCCAACAGTACGTGTATTCAATGACGGGAATCCATAAAATTAAATTTCCAACCACATGAACGTGACATTCAACTCCATCAAATAAGCCTGAGTTCACAAGAGATTACCGCTTTCTCAATTATATTTTGAATTATTTGAAATTGTGTAAGAAATTTTTTGAACTACTTATATAAAATAAATTTACAATTATAGTCATATACTTAGACCATTCCTCGAAAATTATGTTGTTTAATTATCAAATTTAATGATATTATTTTGTTGACATAAATAAAATAATATCTTTAATATTTAACTAATTCTAATACTTTGTAAATTTTAAAAGATCAATTGTACGTCTTAATCTATCCATTCCTATCAATCTTAAATGACATTCCAAATTACTTTAGAAACTATATATATATATATATATATATATAGAAGAGGGATCAAATGTAAATAGTAATTTCATTGTAAATAGTGGACAAATCTCATCCATCCATTTTGATATATCCTATGGCTATTTTTAATTATGAAACCCAATCTAATATATCCTATAAACCAATCTGAAATCCAAATTTCTAAAACGGTTCCGAGACAAGCGCTGCTGCCTGAGCTTCTCATCCTCGTGGCCCCAAGAGGCGAAGCATCAGATGTGTTAGAGATTTCCCAGTAGGTTTCGCGATCAATCAAGAGATCGATGCCATCAGCAGGAAGTGAATTGGAGAGCTGCTGTTCATGTCTGGCTTTCTGGGGAGCTACGAGCGCCAGATGATGAATTGGGGCTCGATCAAGCAGTTGGGGCAGAAACGTGTTTGGTTGCTTTACTTGTTCTACGCCACTGCTATGCTGTTTGCTCCAGCTGCTGTTAGTTACTTGGTGTATGGTGAAGGAGATGGAGTGTCTATTGGGACTCTCGTCTGGTCGCTGGCGAACATGGTGGCGTTCGGGGTGCTGCTGAGTGAGAATTACAGTGATGAGAGTTGCGTGCACCATGATGGTGAATATTGGGTTCACCATGTGTGCACCATGGTGAACCTAAAATTCACCATCATGTTCACCATGATGAATCCAGTTTATATGTCAGTGAAATATAAAATTAACTACGTTAAAATAAAAAATTAAAAATTTATGCGTTCACTATCTTTTCTATATCGCTGGAATACCACAACAGTATACATCGTTTTTACTTTGTCTTTGTTTTTTAATTTTTTTAGTTTTTTAACTTTTTTAATTTTTTTGCTGGGTTGGTGGATTGGCTTGTCCAGGTGTGTGGCAAGTGGGTTTGGAGGGCTTATCACATTGTTATGACTTTTGATTTGTCGGTTTACTAGAAAGCGACTGTTTTGAGGTAGTATTGTGTAAGGAGTGATTAGATGATAGTTAAATTAATATTAAGACACACTTTTATTAACCATCAGATTTAATCAAGATGAAAGGCTATGATTGATGCACAGTTTACAATGAAAAGACTATTTACACCGGATCTCTTCCATATATATATATATATATATATATATATATATATATATATATATTTCTAGCAATCAAAGGTATGATGATAGTTTAGATCTGATATTAAAATTTTCCCGAACTTTTATTAGAATTCAGTTCAGATTGTACAACAAGCTTATAGGCAAGGCAGAGTATCTAACCCAACTTTGAACAAACAAGATTGTTGGCTCCGGGACTTTAATTAGGTTGTATAAAATTATTAATAGCTTAATTAATGTGTGATATATGTTCTCTCTACATATGCAATTGAGTTATTTGGAATCATTTCTTAATGAATGCATCACATTGTCCAATTAAATCAAAATTATTATATACATTTTGAATGGTTGAATTCATTATTATTAAAATTGGATTGGACCGATCAGTTTGATTGGGAATCGGAATAAGATTTGGTCTGATTCAATAATCTTTATTGAATTACTAACTGAATCAGGTTAAACTATATTAAACCATATAAGCAGGACCTATTATTAATTTCCGATCAAATTCATTAAAATAAGTCAATCGTAAAATTATTATGTAATTAATAATTAAAATTTGTAGCTACTACTAGAATCGAATGCATGCCCACTAAATCTCTAAGTAAAGCCCCACCACTTGGCTAACTTAATGATCATGTTACATAACAATCAGTTAAAATTATATTACAATCTACATCCAATCAGACAAGTGATTGAAATGGCCGTTTTGATATGTCTAACCTATGAATAAAAAACCGGAGGCATATATCGGTTTTAAGCTTCGATCCGATTTTAATAACAGTGATTTAATTGATAATAGGTAAAGTAAATTCGATATAGATATATCTACCATCTATTTAACAACTTAGGATAAGATTTAGATTAAAACATATTAAGTGAAATATTTATTACACTTAAAGTACAATAATAAGATAGTTACCATTTATCAAAACAGATATTTTAATACAAAATTGTTTGATAAGCCATACAAAGAAATTAGGATAAACTTTGTGACAATCAAACCGATCCACATTTTCATACGCTGGTAGTAGGTGACCTCCTTGTCCAAATTCATATTAGGTAAATCCGACGTGGCGGAATCTCATCCGTTCATACAATTACATTTCTTTCTATTCAACGGTATCCGTATCTTCTTGCCAACCACAGTCCAAGCCCCAGTCACTGACCCCGATTAGGTAAGCCTAAGCAAACCAATCCAATCGCACCACATCGTTGAAACGAATTTATTTTCCACGTGTCATTATTTCACTGGTGTTTACCATAACAGCCCATTACGGTAAAAACTGTATTAAATGACAATGGGGTGGTACGAGTTTGGATTTATGACACTAGGCATCACTTCCTCCAGCTCCACCTACCACCAAACAACCTGCGATATATTACCTCAACGGCAACAACCTAAACACTCGAGCGACATATCCCACGTCCTCTGCATCATCAACAATGGCGCCGGTCGAAGTGAGTGACAAGGTCGACTCTGATCATCAGCAGCAGCAGGAAGCAAAAGCGGAGGATGAATTCATTTTCAGGTCGAAGCTGCCGGATATCTACATCCCGAACCACCTCCCTCTCCACACATACTGCTTCGAGAACATAGCCCAGTTCAGCGACCGGCCCTGCCTCATCAACGGATCGACCGGCCAGCAGTACACGTACGCGGAAGTCGAGCTGACGTCGCGCAGAGTCGCCTCCGGTCTGAACAAGCTGGGCATCAAACAGGGTGACGTCATCATGCTTCTGCTGCAAAACTGTCCAGAGTTCGTCTTCGCTTTTCTCGGTGCGTCGTATCGCGGGGCCGTCAGCACGACCGCCAACCCGTTCTACACGCCCGCCGAGGTCGCCAAGCAGGCGAGAGCGGCCGGGGTCAAGCTGATCGTCACCGCGTCCGCGTTCGTCGAGAAAGTGAAGGACTTCGCTGATGCGCACGGTGTGAAGGTCATCACCGTTGACTCTCCGCCACGCGGCTGCGCGCATTTCTCCGAGCTCACTAACGCGGACGAGAATGAAATCCCGGCGGTGAAAATCAGCCCGAACGACGTCGTTGCGTTGCCTTATTCATCGGGCACGACGGGCCTGCCGAAGGGAGTCATGCTGACCCACCAAGGCCTGGTGACCAGCGTGGCGCAGCAGGTCGACGGGGACAACCCGAACCTCTATTTCCACAAACACGACGTCATCGTGTGCGTTCTCCCCATGTTCCACATCTACTCGCTCAACTCCATTCTGCTCTGCGGCCTCAGAGCCGGCGCCGCCATTTTGATCATGCACAAGTTTGATATCGTCAACCTGTTAGAGCTGGTGCAGAAGTATAAGGTGAGCATTGCGCCTTTCGTGCCTCCCATCGTGCTGGCCCTGGCCAAAAGCCCCTTGGTGGATCAGTATGACTTGTCGTCCATTCGGACGGTGATGTCCGGGGCGGCTCCAATGGGGAAGGAGCTCGAGGACACTGTCCGGGCTAAGCTGCCCAATGCCAAGTTGGGTCAGGTAATTTCAACCCTCATAATACTGTATGTCTCAATGCCCATCAATTTGATACAAATTAAAAACATTTTTTGGTAAAATTACTTTTGAAAATTTTGATTTTTAATATGTGGTCGAGTATCAAAATAACATGTGTCATTATTTATTAAAACATATCAATAACTCAATGTATTGAATTGAGTCCATTTAAAAATCCAATCTAAATTTTGATTTTTTAATTATGAAGAACACTAAAAACTATTTCTGTCAAACTAATGGTTGCGATTTGGGTGGGATTGGTTAGTTATCTTGTAACTTTATAAGTTTTCAGCTTTAGTTAAGGACCAACATCATAAATAATGACATTATTATTCTTACCTATTTTGCCAAGTCACTGACAAGATCTTTATGTTATGTCCGCCTCATGAAGTTAGGTGTACTTAGGTTGTCCTTTTTGGCCAACTAATTTACAGGGTGTGTTAGGGCATCCATTGAAGCTTTCAAGTTTGTGTGGAGCTGGGTTCATGAGTTTTTAAGACAACACCGCTACAAAACGGTTTGCCAATACGACATTTCCAAATTAGAAGTGTCATATAAAATATATACTTTTTATACGACGTTTTTAATTTATAAGCGCCGTATATAATATGTATTCAAATATTTAAAAAAATTATTTAAATTTTGAATATCTTTAATAATAAGCAAATCTTTATATCAAACTATACGGATAAATAATTTTTATTCTATAATACGGATTAAAAAATCTTTAAGAATCTTTATAACATAAATAATTTTACGAAAATCTTTATACGGATTAAAAAATTTTATTATTTAATTTTTAGCATATAACTATAAAAAATATGAGTTAATAATTATAAATAATTAAAAAATTTAGAAAAATTTTAATTAACATAATATGAAAAAGTATAATATGACATGTGGGTCCAGACGCAGAAGTTTGATAGGTTTGTTTCAATGTAGATGTTAGTTTGTGAAAAAAAAAATTAAGACAATTAAATTGGCACGACACTAATCTGATGTGGCATGACACAAATCTTTTTTTTTTTTTGTTTTGATGCGGATACCCTTAACAAGTTATTATTTGAATATCCATTCCTTGATTTAATCCCTGATTACCCAACTTATTACGTAGTCAAAATTGTTAGATACATATGTCATTTTAAAATGTACTATTGAGTTAATTTTAATTCATTAAGCACTTATTAATGTAAACATTAAAGTTCAACATGGGCGACAAGTCTCAAATATAATTATTGTCTCTGCAGGGATACGGGATGACTGAGGCTGGGCCAGTGCTTTCAATGTGCTTAGCTTTCGCCAAGGAACCGTGGGAAATCAAGTCTGGGGCTTGCGGCACGGTGGTGCGCAACGCCGAGATGAAGATTGTAGACCCGGATACTGGCGCTTCCTTGCCCAGAAACCAGGCCGGAGAGATTTGCATCCGTGGTGCCCAGATAATGAAAGGTGTATATCCTAACATTTTGCACCAGACTGAGCTAATAAAATGAGAGAAATCAGAATTTATTTCTATTAATAATAAAGCAATTGGTTTATTTTTGAAAAATAATTTTAATTCGGGTGCGTTCAGGATACCTGAATGATTCAGTAGCCACGAAGAACACCATCGACAAGGAAGGATGGCTGCACACGGGTGACATTGGGTATGTGGACGACGACGATGAGGTCTTCATCGTGGACCGGTTGAAGGAGTTGATCAAGTACAAGGGGTTCCAAGTCGCCCCAGCTGAGCTCGAGGCTTTGTTGATCAACCATCCCAACATTCATGATGCGGCTGTCGTCTCGTAATTAAGCTCATATTGTCTTTGATTTTTTTTATTACCAATGCGTTACAAAAATCGATGAATATATTGAATATGTTCTGGAAATTAAAATTACAGAATGAAGGATGAGGCTGCCGGTGAAGTTCCAGTCGCGTTCGTGGTCAGATCAAACGGTTCCAAGATCACCGAAGACGAGATCAGGCAGTACATTTCAAAGCAGGTACACACACAAAAAAAATTACTAAAACCGAAATCTCCAACACATCAGGTTACTTACCATGTGTCTTGTGTGCTGATCGAAAAACTGTAATGTCCCAAACAACACAGGTGGTGTTCTACAAGAGAATTTCTCGTGTCTTTTTCATCGAATCAATTCCAAAAGCCCCGTCTGGCAAAATCCTAAGAAAGGACCTACGAGCCCAAGCAGCGGCCATTGCAGCCAGTTAATAGTCCCTCCCGGTCCCGGGCCGCGCGACCTTATTTTCGTGAATCTGCCGAAATATTAGACCAGGCTTGGATAAAAACTGGCCAGTTACTTGCTGTGATCAGCTTCAGTGAATGGACGATGATGATCAAACCAGAAGCATTGTGTGAATTTATGGGAATCTGTTTACTGTGTATTGTGAAACCTCATTGTTTTTCTTTTCTAGTTGGTGTAACTTTTCGTATAAATAAAGAGGAAAAGGAATTTGGATATTAGGAAGAAGGATCCCAGTTTAATAAAAAAATTAATTTCTCAACATTTTTATATCGAACTCATCGTATTACTATTTTCTAATAGCTTTTTTGAATCGGATAGTGATTTATAAATTATATGATTCAAGTTGCTTATTAATTAAAAACATTTAAAGTATGCTGGAGTTTTTATAGTTCAATTATCTCAAAAAATTCCAAAAGATAAAAAAAAACACGACAGACTCAATATTTCTAAATAAATATGATGTGTCATAATACCTGAACAATCTATTTTTACAAATATTGTACCTTTTTTTTAACTCACACCAGAAAGAAATTCAAACAAAGTAATATAACCATGAATATTCTCATCATAGAGAAATCTTTAGATGTAAAACGTACATAATAATAAAGAGCATACCTTGATCGATGTTCTATAACTCCCTCTCTAATAATTGAAGCCGATAATGACTCTTCTTTAAAGAAAAACGTGATGTTGAGATATTTTATTATTATTTTAGCGTCTTTATATCCTCAATCATTACCAACATATAAACTATTTTAAATACTAATTTTAAGGCATGTATGGACTTCCCAATATTGTTTGATGACTCATAATGCATAAAAATTGTTTGTTTTTTTTTTGCATAAGGGATGCTTGCATTGAAGAAGACGATGAGTACAAACATATTGAAAAGGAAAAACGAACTACAAAGAAAGAACAAACGAGCACATCTAGGCTAGGTTAAAAGATGATCCAAGTTGATAGCAACTGCCCATGAATTGTTAAAACTAGAAGATTTGATGTGCTTGATGACACCGAGCTTGAGGATGGATTCAGTTCTGATCAAATGAAGAATTTGCTGCCTGCTAAAAGGAACCTGGTTGAAAATCACATTATTTCTTCCTTTCCAAATCTGATAGGCACAAGAAGTAATAAAATTGAAGCATATGAGCTGAAGTTCTTTGGAAGGGAACTTATAGTGGCTAGCCCAATAAGTAAGGTTGTCCAAGGAATTAAAGGAGGAGCTGTCTGGATACTTGCAAAGGCTCAAAGACTCTGAGAATAAGTTGGCAGTGTAGCTGCATTGGAAAAATATATGATCTTCATCTTCTGGAGCAAGCTTACATAATGGGCATAAATTATCCTATTGAAGGCCAAACCTGTGGAGCCTTGATCTTGTAGCAAGTCTCCTTTGACACACTAGCCACATTAAGAAAGAATTCTTTGGATAATTCAACTTGTTCCAGACCAAAGCGAACTAGGGAGGTTTAGAGCCATTAGGATGGAATAAAGAGGAAGTTGATGATGCTGAAAAGGGAGTCCCAGGGAGCTTCCAAGAACCTGAGCCAATATCAAAGCATTGGAGAGCAAGATGCCTAGTACGCAAAATTTGCTTAAGAGGCCAGGGAGTGGTGCCTTTGACAGGGACTGACCACCAATCTCCGTCTTTGATATAATACTCATGAATCCATTTTATCCAAGCTGTATCCCTATGATGGATAACATTCCAATTATGACCTAGAAGGAGAGCTGAATTGATGTGCTCAGCTAGCTTGATGAGGAGACCACCATAATCGGCCGGGTTACAAACTTTGGACCATTTCAGAGGGGATTTAGAGAACCCCTGCCAAAGGAACCTTCTACATATAGTATTTATGCTACGCAAGATGGCCTTAGGAATGCCAAAAATCCTATACCAATAGATTTGGAGAGAGTTTAGCACTGATCTAATCAAGGTGAGTCTTCCAGCGTAAGATATTAGTCTGTTTGACCAGGAATTGATTTTAGACTGGAGAGAATCCAGCAAGACAGCACAATCCTTGATTCTGATTTTTTTACAATCCAAGGGGATCCCTAGATACTTGACAGGAAGGCTTCCCATAGTAAACCCAACCTGCCAGGCCATAGAAGCAACTGTAGCTGGGGAAACACCACCAAAACAAATATGAGATTTGGCATGATTGACAAAGAGACCTGAAAATTGGGAAAAATCATCCTAGATACGCCTGATCATGAGGAGGGAAGATGAAGTACCATGGCAGAAAATAAATAGATCATCTACATAAAGTAAATGATTTAATTGAATTTTGGAGCACTTTGGGTGGAACTTGAAGCTGGAAGCATGACTGAGATTTCGAAGAATCCTTGAAAGGATTTCCATGGCTAGAGCAAAAATAAGAGGGGATAGAGGACATCCCTGTCTCACTCCCTGAGAACCTTTGAAGTAACCAGATGAAGCACCTTGGATAAGAAGAGAGAAATGAGGATCCTTGATACAAGCAGTAATCCAATTGATGAAGGATATAGGGAAACCATAATAGATAAAGGCTTCTTTGATGAAATTCCAATTTAAAGAGTCAAAAGCCTTCTTCATATCTATTTTGATGCAACATCTTGGAGAAATCCTGGTTCTAGAATAACCAGTCACCAAGGATTGAGCCAGAAGGATATTATGGATTATGTCTCTCCCTTTAACAAAAGCACTTTGCTCACAGCCAATCAACTTGGAGACACAAGGCTGCATTCTTTGGGAAATGATTTTAGTGATAACTTTGTAAAGAGTATTACAAAGAGCTATAGGTCTAAAATCAGTAGCTGAGGCAGGAGACTCAGATTTAGGAACCAAAGCCAGCAAGGTTGCATTAATGGAATGAGGCATCTTACCATTGTGGAAGAATTTCTTAATAGCCGTGGAGATATCTTTGACAACAATATGCCAGCAGCTCTTAAAAAAATAAGCGTTGAATCCGTCTGGGCCTGGGCTCTTTATGTTCCCCATCTGGAAAATAGCTTCTTTGATTTCCAAATCAGTGATAGGATCCGCCAACTTGGATGTATCTTGGGAGTTTAGAGTAGGCCCTAAAACTGCAGAGAAATTGAATGAGCTGCAGTTTTGAGAATTCCCCAAAATACTTTGAAAATGACCAAGAAGAGTAGCTTGAATTGAGATATGATCCTCAGTCCAATTTCCTTCAGAGTCTCTGAGTCTACGAATATTATTGCTGAAAGATTTCTTCTTTAAAGTTGCATGAAAGAAGGAGGTATTCAGATCTTCGTATTTTGCCCAATGGATCTTGGATTGCTGGTGCAAGTGAATAGCCTCATATTTCCTTAGTTTAGCTAGCTGAGCAAGACTGAGCCTTTCCTGGTCCTGAGTGATGGTGTCATGAGGATTGGTGGCCAAATGACTTTGGATGACATGGAGATGTTCCCTGGCAGTGTTTACCCTTTCTGTAATTTTGGAAGTTCTTTTGCCAAACACAGCAAGTAAATCTCTTTTGAGATTCTTTAATTTTTGATGAGCATGAAATAAATCCAAGCAAGGCACTGATGAGGACCAAGAAAGATTGAAAACTCCCAAAAAATTATCTTCCAGGGTCCATGCATTGCAAAACTTGAAGCGACGCTTTGGCATGGAAGGAGGGGAGAGCAGAGGGATCTTGAGAACGCCAAGACAATGATCTGAAACACCAGGGGGGAGAAAAATGGCATGAGATGAAGGAAATTTAGACATCCAATTAGTGTTACAGGCAATACGATCTAGTTTGCATAAAGTGCTGCTATCTCTCATGTTAGACCAGGTGTAGGAGAACCCAGTGTAAGGAATATCTGTCAAAGCACAAGAACTAAAAATATTAGATAACTCTTCTGTGTCTCTCAAAGAAGCTATAGTCCCAAATTTGTCTTGGGTTCTGAGAATGCAATTGAGATCTCCTAGGATAGCCCATGGACCTTGCATAGCAGCCGCAATATTAACCAAGTCAGACCAAAGAGGAACTCTATGGATCTTATGGTTAAAAGCATATATGAAAGTGACATGGAATTGATGACTAACAGCAGTAATCAAGCAATGAATGTGTTGGGGGGATTTAGATATTACTTGACAAGAACTTATGGCTCTGGAGTTCCAGCCGAGCAGGATTCTTCCATGATTAGCGAGATCAAAATTGTGAGAGAAATCCCAAGTACCTAAATTAGAGAACTTCTTCAAGAAACCAGCAACTGAGGAGTTTTTCAGCTTTGTTTCCAACAAGGCAAAAAACTGAATTGAATTAGCCATGATAAAAGATACCACTTCCTAATGTTTAAAAGGGGAATTAATACCCCTTACATTCCAGCAAGAGAGATTAATCATGGGAAAGGTGTTGGTATTTGTTCAGGGCTACCACATCACTTCTAAGAGACATGTTTCTGGGAGGCATCAACTTGAGCAGATTTTTTGATCCTTTAGTTCTTCCTTTCTTTTTGGTTGCTGCGATAAACCCATCCTCATCGACTGCATTTATCCGTTTACCATGAGAGTTATGCTGCCCTGGGGACTGAGTCTCAGGCACCATTGTCGAAATTGTTTGTTATTCTTAAGAGGTGGTGAGATCTATCAACTATTATCTCTTATAAGTCTTATATCATAAAAATTGTCGTTATTCTTAAGAAGTGGTGAGATCTGTCAACTACTATCTCTTACAAGTCTTATATTCTTATGCCTTCATACAAGACTTACTAATTCATTTATTTTTTTGATCCAATAAAATTGACAACATTTGTTATCTAAAGAGGAGACAAATAGAAAGTATTTTTAATGCGACCTATTCTCTTTCTGTATCTCCTCACAATCTCTAATTCTACTTCAACAAATCTCCTCACCAAGCATTCTCACTCTACTACTTCACATTCTCACGCACCCTTTTTATCCTTACGTGCTGATATTATGTTATAGAATTTCTGACTCACATAAATGCTAAATTATTTATTGAATTAATTCTACAAACTTACAAAAGAAGAAACTCACTCACACATGCACATTTTATGTCTCATTCACTATTCAAATGCGAACTGTTACCTATCTATTTATTGTACATCACCTTTTATTTCTATCAATTAAAAATGAAATTTCTAAAAAATTGATTGCATATTTCATATAATATTCCCTTTTGAATATATTTCAAAAAATTTCATAATATTCTACAAACTTCTATCTCCTCTCGACTCGTCATCTTCCTTCTTTTTTTGGGCTTAATAATTCTTTTGGATTTATTTACTTCAGCATTTTGATTTATAACATACTTGTCCCGGATCGAGATATCAACTCCTATCTCATGTTGAATTTTGATTAATTTAATTTGGATTATATTTCAATCATGACTCGAAAACTTAAATTCATAAGTCATGATTTCATAATCGGATATAAACTTACAAATATTATCTTCACAAAAATAATGTGAGATAGTTCTTCAACCGCCTCATATTCAGCAAGTCTCCTGGAAGTGAAATAAGACTCTTAAAGGCATCTATCCAAAGCTATATCAGGCGACAGATAAGGCTAGAAAGGGAGGATCTGGATATTATGGAAGTGAAATTCACATTGAGTATTGTTCGTATGGGAGGAGCTACTCCAATGGGGTTAGGAGATGTGAATTGTGGTGTGTGTGGCTGCTGGCTCACCCTGTGGTTATCTATTGAATCACTTAATTGATTCGTATTAATTTAGATTTTGATTATCTTAAAAATAAGTTATTATTAATTAGAATTCATAATGAACTGTTTATAATCAATGAATTTTTGCTCATGTCTAGCTAAGAATAAATGTACAAGAACACACACAAATGAGAGTCGGATAATAAGTTGAGCAAAGGCCGAATAACATTTGGTTTGTATATGATCCAGTTTAACCCGCGCCTGATTCATATGAACCAAATGAGTTAAACTCATATGTAGAACTCGTAAATAATACCTATTGGGTTGGATCCGCGGGTTCAAGTCCAATAAGTCAGCCGATGAGCTTGACCCGTGAACCAAAACCTAAAAATACGATTCTTAATATAAATAGAATATTAGCGTTTTTGGTTGTGCATATTAGTTGTTCAATACAAATCAAAGAAAATGGTGAGAGATGGTTTTATCCAGTAGCTACTAATTCAAAGGTGCGGTTCGTCTATATATTAATTAATGAGTATTTTGGATCCGGACTTATACCGCATATTTCGAAAACTTCAAGCCTACATTTATGTAGGTGATTCCAATATTTATATGATTGATCAACAAAACATTAAAGGTGTGTTGGGTATAGCAAAGAGTTGAGGAAATTAAAAATTGAAGACAAAATAGGAATGAATTTTTTGTTTGGTTTAGTAATAGTTTGAAGTCGAAAATTTTGATGAAAAATGAGACAAAAAAATCTTATAAGACAAATAATTGTTGAATAATTTCTCCATAATTTCATGCCCCTACCAAACAAAAAATAATAAAACAAAATTCATAAAAAAATTCATTTTCCATCTAATATTCATAAATGTATGCCAAGATATGGATCGGGCTCTACGTGGGTGTGAGATTGGCGCACGGTTCAGGCCCTGAAAACGGGGGAGCCCCAAGCATCATTCTCTCGTTTGTGTGTCCTGAGAGCCCAGTCCAAGATCATTAATCTAATATATCAAATTAATCAACATATATTTTATTTTTTTTATCAAATTTTTTGTAAATATTTCAACCAAAAATTTAAAAAACTTATTTTAATAAAAAATGATAGTGATATTATCTCAGTTTTACAGGAGAAGTACAAAAAAAATCAAATTCATCCGCATCCATATTTGTATATAACCGTACAGTGAAATTACTCATAAAAAATTTAACAGTGTTTGTTTACTTTCAATAAAATTTCCACCCGACAAAAAATGTTCAGTATATGTGATTTTGCATTTTATAACAGTAGTTGTCGTTACGTAAAATTAAACGTAAATGTTTGATGCTATATGAGAATCTGAATTTATTTATTTAAGTATTTCGACCATCTTTTATTTCTGATTGGTGAATAATTTACTTTTATATATTAATTCACTTTTTGAACATTGTATTAGATTATTTTTTATAATTTTCATATTTTAAAAAATAAATATAAAATATTATTAAATTACAAATTTATTTTTAAATATTTTTTTTATTCATGTGCAATGAGACACAATAAAAATAAAGCAAAAAAATAATAATACGATTTGATTGAATAAATATGATGTGCAGGACATCCCTATATCAGAGCAGCTTAGTCGACAATTTAGAGCTCATGACTGTTTGGACCCATGTCTTATAAACTGAGTATATATAAAAGTTATCTAATAAATTCTACAATTGGCCTAATAATTATATTTTTAATTACTCATACATCAGTTTTTACAAATTATCATTCAAAATAAATAAATAAATATATAAAATTTGATTCAGATATGAAGTTAAATTAACAAATAAATAAATCATACATCTCTTAAAAGAGCTCAAAAAACAACAAAACAAAAAGCATGCATCGTAAGGTTGTGTTTGTTGATGAATCAAAGTGTTAAGAGTTGGAGTCCAATGTGGGATCATCAATTTTTTTTTAAGATGATCGATAGTGATTCCTACTTTTTCTTGGTGGGGAGGGGCCGCACACCCCAGGACTTTGGGGTTGTTAGACAACATTCAATACCACTAGATCAACACCTTTTTTATTTTGTAGATGTTTTAAAAGTCATGTTTGCAGGAGTTAGTTGGAATTGCTTCGTCTGAATGCTGAGATAGATGCTGAGGGGAGGGGAGCAAAGTATTATTGTGTAACTGTGCATCAGTAGAATGCTTCTCGCGATGGCTAATTTGCAAGGGTCTGTCTTGAATAGTATCGATGGCTTAACGGGTGTGACATTATTACTTTTCTTATGTTTTGTTTGAACGGAAAAATCTCAAAAGGGATTCTGAATTACTATCATTTATCTAATTGCGATTAGAACTATCACGATTTTCAAAAAAAGGTGTGATGAAAAAAAAATTGGACTGATTTTTTAAAATAAAATTTATCATTAAATTTCTAAACAAATATTATTATAAAATTTAGGTTTTTGTGCAAAAATTACATCGTTTGATTATCAAAATAAACAATATTGTTTTGCGCACATAAAAAAAATGATGTCTTTTCATACTAAATCATCAATGATTCTCAACAAATTTAATAATATCGCTTATATTTAAGTGTCCAACAAACTGATCTTAAGCATAAGGTAGTTCTGACCGTAATTGGATAAGCGGTGGTAGTTCTGTGAAGTTTGTTGTGGACGAACGTGTATTTATCATTTTTTTTTTTTAAAATCATGCATCCAATTATCAATGAGATTTGACCGACGACCACGAAGATAACTGACTGCCACAAACAAGACTGACTGACACCTGGCCACTCGGCCACCAACATGGCGAACGTGTATTTATCATTAATAGGACAACAGTAAGCATTAATAATTCACTAATTTATTGGCATCAATGTTACTCAATAGAGAAATTTGCAATATTATTCGTATTTATCAGATTAAATGAGTTAATTCACAACGAATTTAATTTTACTATCAAAATGAAAGGCATATAACACCTAATTAAAAATAAATAAAATCATATTTCTTATTTTGAGATTTTCTTGTGAAGTGATGTCCACATAATTAAAGAAAATATGCCACTATGGAAGTCGATTTACACATTCAAATCAAATTGTATGATCAAATTTATAAAGATGAAATTTGATTTGAATATCAAATATTTGGTGTTATTAATTGAATGATCGATCTTCAGTATTAGCATTGAATCTTGACATATCAAAATTTAGGAGTGTGTTTGGTTTGGGAAAATTTTGAAAGAGAGAAAATTTCGAGAGAAAGTAAATTGCTCTTAGAATCAATTTTATTTTTTTCTTGTTTGATTAATGGTGGAAGATTTTGGAAAAAAAAACCCTAAAAAATTCTTAAATTTAAACTTAATTTTCTCCATATTTTCTATCTAACTTTTCATTTAATTTTCCAATCTTTGTTTTTTTTTTAAACCAAATTATAAATGTTTTTCATTTTCCTTCACATTTTCTCTAAACCAAATACAGCCTAAGAGTGCTAGGGAGTTACAAAATGAGCAAGAGTCTCTTAATTTGAATGTGATTTTGTATTTTGAAGTATCAACTTTTAGGTTGCATTTGGTTTAGGGAAAATATGAGAGAGGAAAATGGTAAGAAAAATGATCACATAGATTTAATTGGATTTTTCTTTATTTGATTTAATTTGTAATGAAAAAAATTGAAGAAATTTTTTAAAACTCTTTTTAATTTACCTAAACTTTTTATTCTAGTTTCTTATTTAATTTATTTTTCACGAACTTTTCTAAACCAAATATAAAATTCTCCCACCTTTTCACTCAAATTGTTTCCCCTCTCATGTCCTCAACACCAAACACATCATAAGAGCTGCTCCATTAAAACAAACTTTAAAAAAAAATTGTGTCATGAGGTGTCATGCCACGCCAATATTGTCACAAACCTTTTTTTCATAAACATTTCAATCACATTGAAGTAAACATTCTACAACTTTGCAAGTGGTACTTACATGTAAAAGTGAAAAGATTATTATTTTTATTTTAACTGATGAAAAATATTTAGTGCAATGATTAATTGTTTTTTAAATTTTGGAGGACAACAATAGACACAACTTTTATGTTTAAATTCCTAATTAACATTATGCGACACATTTTAGTTGAAAACATCGTTTAAAATCTTATTATACAATATATGACACTTTTATAAAGTGTCGTCTAAAATCTTATTAGACAATAATAGACAATGGGCTTGTCCCACATCGCCCAATTAAGTTAAATAAAATCACAAGTATAATTGGACTCTCTACTTCATTGTAAATTAATTTTAAGTATAAAATTAATTATACTAATACAATGGGTGGAAAAGTCCTATTACACTTAAAGTGATTTTATTGAGCTTTAATGAGAGCCGTATGGTACAAACCCACATAGACACCAATAATTATTAATTATTAATTTTTTTTTGTATTCAATGCGCTATATTTTTATTCAAAAATAATATATAAGGAAAGACCAAACCAATGAGCCACCTTCTTACTTGAAATTATACAACGAATCAAACATAAATAATTTGATCTCTGGTTAATGCGTAAAACCAAGAAGTTTAATAAATCAGAATCGAATTTTTCGATCACTTTAGCTTGGAGTTCAATTTTTTATGACTATCTGAAACAGAAAGTCCAACTTTTATAACCTGATGTAATACTAATATGTTTGTGAAAATAGACTGACAAGAAGAATAACATAACTTTAATATAATATTTTGAATCAAAACACACGTAACAGTTACTGTCCAACGACCGTGAAATCATTATTTAACATTATGAATCTTATCATTCTTCACGCCAGTCAAGATGAAATTTGCTGCTTCACAATGCACAAATTTCAGCCCTTCATTCAATCTTATTTTTTATAATTTTTTTCACATATCGCTGCTTAGAAACCCTAATTAAAACCAACTTAACGTCTTCTCATTTTAAAATAATATTTTTTTCTTTTTTTATATCATATAAATGCGCATCAATCTTACACGTAATGGAGGTAGAAATTTATGAGTTAATCCCCTCCCATTTATTTTATTCAGGCGCTGGTAGACTCTGATTATATCTAGACCGAATATCATTCATTTTTTTACTTAATTCAATATCCGACCGTTGATTGTGTCCGACCCTTTAGATTTACTCTTAATCATTCATGAGATAAAACTCACT
Organism: Kalanchoe fedtschenkoi; assembly: GCA_002312845.1. NCBI lineage: Eukaryota > Viridiplantae > Streptophyta > Magnoliopsida > Saxifragales > Crassulaceae > Kalanchoe > Kalanchoe fedtschenkoi. The sequence goes on from NQLW01000008.1 coordinate 2,784,739, forward strand.
AATCATTAGTGTTCTCTAGTAAGACATTATGATCCTCAATTAAAAATAAATTGGTTCTTGAGTCAACCAAAACTTAGTCTATACAAATCATTTAGCTGGTTTAGCAGGCGGATATTAGCATGGTCAATATAGGGTTCTGATATCAACTTGTCATGATCCTAAAAATATAGAGTGTGAGCGGCGTTTGACTTTTAGTCAAACCAGCCTCAACGCTAAAATCTACTTATTTGTGTTAGTTTAAAACATAAATGTAATAAATATTAAAATAAATTAATATTTAAATTCTAATTTCAGGATCTTACCCAAGTAAAACAGAGAGCAACTGTTAAATATCAAATAATAGCATATAATATATGAAAAAAATAAAAGAAGACACAAGGAAAAATTGTTTGACCACTTGATAACACTGTATCATATAGCTCGCTCGTATCTACTTTAGACACCACAATTATTGACTGTCTAGTTATATTTAAAAAATTAACAAATAAAATAACGGAGTGAGTCAAAATGACTCAGTAAGTAAATAACTCACGCGTACAATGATGAGCCAAGGGAGGCTCATTCACAATACTTATGGTATCATTTAATAATATCAATGCATACGGCTCATCATTCGTATTTTATCTATGTATATTGGTATCACTCATCCTTCTTAGTTCGCATACATACATATATTTTGTATTATATCAAATTGGTATAATTCAGATGCCATTATATATGTAACGTGATGCATAAACATGAATTATGACATACATACATTATTTGCTAGGCAATCATCAGATCCAAATCATAAAATCAATCATATATCAAAAAATGTTATCTTTTCGTGTAACAAGACGTCGCAGACATTATGCAGTGTGTGTGCATCAATAAATGCTCAATAGATCATTTCACTTTGTCAGCCAGTTAGACATGCATATATTATATCTGACATATTTATTTTTACAATTTACTAATAGAGTACTACCTTATTATAACGGAGTTCGTGAGAATTATATATTCATATTTTTTGAGTGAATCCCAAAACTCTCAAAGAACTTGAATAGTAATAATGCTTTATTATAGCCTACAATTTTACATTCCATAAGACTGACAAACAAATCTAAAATCTTATTAACGCAAACTCCTTAAACACATACGTATTTCATACTAACATATTAAGATCCCAAAAGTGATAAAATGGATCTGAATATTCTAATAACAAAGTAAGAGAATTGTTGCACAATCAAAGTTGTATTCATCAGATGACATATCTTTATTCTACTTAACATAATAGAGTGGCCATGAGAAAAAAATAGGCATCTCCTCGAAGTTTCAAGTGTGTTGAAGTTATAATCTAATGTTGCAAAATGCAACTAGCTAGGGTGACTGTGTGTGTGTCAAATGTACATCTTATAAACTAAATGCCGTGATCATCTGATCTTGGGGTCAGTTGTCTATGTTTCGTACTGTGTGTTTAGTGCTTAATTATGTAATATGGTTATTACACAATAAATTTTTGGGTGACCACCACGTGTCGTACTATGTGTTCAGTGCTTAATTATGTAACATGGTATTACACGAGAAATTTTTGGGTGGACACAGTCTATTACGTGGATTGTGGACTCACCAATGGGGTGGTGCAATGCGACACTTTGACCAGCCATGTGGCGCGTTGAAAAGTCAAAAAAATTTCACAATTATTTAGAAGCCGCCACGTGGACTTTTCATAGTGTCACGTGGCATCTTCTTATTGGTGATGTCCACAGTCCACGTGATGAAATGCGTCCACCCAAAAATTCTCGATATTACACTATTACGGTATTCCTTGAATCATTAGGGTGTTGAATGAAAGGCGGATAATATAAATGCTCACTGTTGTAACAAATTTTCCAAGTGAATGAACGCAACATTTGAGCTTACTTCTTTCCCTTTTCTAATTTCTGATTTGTATCTGCAGAAACTGACAAACGTTCTACGACCTTGCTCATGGCCGTTCTACTGAAAATTTATTTTATTTTCATTAATTTTTCATCTTCCACAAATTTTTCATTTTTCCTGAAACAAATAGGATGTTGAAAAGAAACCGGGAAAGTATCACAAAGAATTTGGAAGACACTATTGTTTGTCGTCTTACGGTGCATATAGATCCGTCAGATCGGCATTATTGTATACTCTCATCTATGTGTCATGAGAGCCCAGTCCAAGATCATTAATCATACATACATATATATATATATATATATATATATAGAGAGAGAGAATGTGGATCATATGAAAATCATTTTGGATTTGTAAACTGTGAACTTATAATATCCATTAATTTTTCCATAATCTAACGGATCATGATTTTTGTATTTTAATGTATATCTTATCTTCATTTTTATTTTATTGATAAGATTAAATACTTTCCTTAATTATCTCACCTCATTATCTACATCTATGAATATCTTTCTTTATCTATTTCATCGGTCAACATTATCACTACTTTCCTTTTTATATTAAACATAAATCAAATTATGCACCACGGAATTTTAATTGTGCACCAAAAATCAAATTATGCACCGAGATTGAATTGTGCACCAGTGCTTAGAGATTGAAGTGTGCACCAGTGCACCACGACATAATTGTGCACCAAAATATATAAAAGGTCTTATGTTCATTAGAAATGATAAAAGTGGGGCGTGAGAAGTTGGTTTATGAGAGGAGTGAAAAGTGGAATTAGCCGGTTATTTGAGATTTAATTAAGGGGATGAGATATGTTTACTTAATTTATCTCATCATCATCCGATTAGTTAGTTAATGCCATTTAGTTGCTTTAATTCAAATTAAATCTAGTGCATTGATTTTAAGAAAACCAACGATCAGATTTGGTTCACAGTTTACAAATCTAAACATGTTTTCACCCGATCCGCCCCCTATATATATATATATATATATATATATATATATGGAGTGGATCAAATGAAAACCCTTCCGAATATGTAATCTGTGGACTCTTACCATCTCTTGATTTTACATCATCCAACGATCCAGAATTATCTAATTTTATAATTCAATAATTAGATTTTTATAATTTTTAATGTTATTAAATATATTCCTTAATTTTTGCCTCGTTATTATCTTAAGTAACTGTAAATATTCATCCATTTCCTTTTTTTATCTCTCTTTGACATCATATACAAATCATATATTAAATTTTTCTTACCTTTTTCCTCCATTGTTCCGCGGCCGATTCACTTTCAAGCGCCCCATTCATCACCATATTGTTCCGGAGCAAAGCCACCGCTACCACTAGCTTCAACGATTGATTAGAGTCCACCGACACACAACCCCCCACCACCTAACTTTTACAATTAATCTTCTAACGACGATATCTGGACACCTCTCGCTCCAATTTCGGTCGTCTTCACAGCTCCATCACCATCTCTAATTCAGAAATCCATGGAGAGAGGGATTGGTTTATAAGAAACTTTCACACAGGCAGTGGAGAATTGTTGTCTAATTTTTGCGCATGTGAATCGAGAATCTGTCAGAAAGTTGTCAACTTTGTCGCCCTCCGCGTCTATGAATGAACAAGGGTTTGCTTCCGTGGTCGAATGTTATGATGGTATGTGTGATGCTTAAACTTGCGCCGCTCAAAGTGGAGAAGGAAGCTGGTGGGGATTTCGCCGTTGGTGCACATCTGGGTTTCTGAGTCGTTGGTGCACATATGGGTTTCTAGGTCGTTGGTGCACATCTGTGTTTTTTGTACGTGGTGCACGTGTATGTTCTGAATTTAAAATGAGTGCACAGTTGTGTTCTTGGTGCACATATTGTATCTATTTAGCATTTGGTAGTCTAAAATTATAGTGTATAATTTTTATGAGTGAAATACTATTCATTGCCTCAACTGCACTTCCAGATTAGTGCATGTATAAGATTTTTGGTTTATACAGTAGTGCACAGAAATTAGTTAATTTCTAAATATAATAGTCTTGATGTATAGATAAGTTTATGGGGGTTCTATAATGGTGCACATAAATTATAATGAATAATTTTTATGAGTGAAACTAGTTTTCTTATGCAAATATGCACTTTGAAAATCAGAGAACACATCAAAAATAAATTGCGTGTACACCACTGTAATAATTGTGCACCATTTTAAATCAAAGTGCGCTGCTGCATGTATTTTTGATTTTTTGAAATTAACGATAAAGAAAAAATTATTCCATTAAAAATTAGGTGATTCGCAAGTATTTTATTCAATATAGACTTTATTAATTAGTTTTATAATCTAACTTTAAAATCATGGATAGTGATCGGTTACAATTCCTTAAAAAAAGAAATTCAAATATATTAGTATCATCACACTTCTCTTTGCTTTATTTATTTTCTTTTATTAAAAAAGTGGATAAGATCCATATGAATCTCAATCGTTGGTGCATTCTTTATCTAACAAACATAAAATTTCCACAGTTTACATATCTAAATTGGTTTTCACCTGATCCGCTCCCTATATATATATATATATAAGTTGGAGATCAGATGAGAACCCCTTTATGGTACGCACCGCGAACCCCCTCATCCTGTCCATTTCTGCCTAGATTCGCCCAAATGCTGCCAAGTGTCTACTCTCGGTACGCGACACGTGTCCAGATGGACGAAAATGTCTGAGGATTGATGTACTTTCGTGCATGCATTGACACGTGTCACACATGTAGACGTGACACCTCAGCGCACTCACTCTCTGTCTCTTGTTTATCTTTATTTCAATTTTAATTTCACTCAACTCAATTTATCTAATTACACGAAAGTTTTTCTTTAGAAAAAATTTCATAATTAAATGTAAAATATTATAAGCATCAATTCAAGATCCGTATTGAATAGGTTTTCGATACATTTTCAAAAAAGTATATCGATTGAAAATACATAGTTCATTGAATGAATTATTGTTCTTTCGATGTACTTTGATCTTCAAAATGTACTTTGCATATTCAATGAACTATGAAAGTAGTTAATCATGTACTTTGCGAGTTTCAATCTATGTACTTTAAAATAAAAAATTATTAAAAATGTGAAAAAAGTCAAAATGGTTCTAAAAATGTACTTTGAAACTTGAAATTTTCTAAAAATGGTTTTGATTTTAAATTCATGAAAATAAATGAATTTAAGTAGATAAATCATTTTTTAAAATCAAAATTAGAAGAAATGAGTTTAGTGTATGAGAGAGGGGGTAGTGACATGGTGACGTGTTCTCATTGGCTAATTTGATTTACCCACTCAAATCAAATTGTATATATGATCAAGATGAAAATTTGATTTGAATATCAAATATTTGGTGTTATTAATCGAATGACCGATCTTCAGTATTAGCATTGAATCAATTTATATTCAGGTCTTAAAATAGATATCTCGGAGCAAGAATAGACTCCACAGAGTTACTCTTGCATATACCGGGAGTACCTACTCCCTCGCACGACGTCGTTTTCAATATATGAAAAACGATTTCGTTTACTTTAAGTTGCTTCAATAAAAGATCAATGTTGTTTCTGAAGAATCTACAGTCATTTCTGAGTAATATCTATACAGTTTTGATAAATATGAAACCATGAAAACAAACGGATAAATATTGGACCGATTCTGACGAATATATATGCAGTTCTGGGACAAATGATTTATCATGAAGATCGATGCATTTCTACTGAAAATTGACGCAGGGTATTGAAAATAGACTACAAAATAATATGAAGAATATACAAGTGTTTCTGAAGAATATACAGCCATTTCTGAGTAATATCTATACATTTCTGATGAATATGAAACCGTGAAAGCAATCTGATAAATAATATTGGACCAATTTTGACGAATATACATGCAGTTCTGGGGAATAACCAATGATTTATCATGAATATCGATGCATTTCTGCTGAGAAAGGACGCAGACTGTTGAAAATAGAACAAAAAATAATCTGAAGAATATACAAGGATTTCTGAGGAATATACATTCATTTCTGAGTAATATTGCTACATTTCTCATGAATATGAAACCATAAAAAAAGCTGATAAATATTGTACTGATTCTGACGAATATATATGTAGTTCTGGTGAATATCCAATGAATTACGATAAAGATTGATGCATTTCTACTGAAAATTGACGCAGGGTATTGAAAATAGACTACAAAATAATCTGAAGAATATACAAGTGTTTCTGAAGAATATACAACCATTTCTTGGTAATATCTATACATTTCTGATGAATATGAAACCATGAAAACAATCTGAAGAATATACTAGGGTTTCTGAGGAATATACATTCATTTCTGAGTAATATTGATACATTTATGATGAATATGAAACCATACAAAAATCTGATAAATATTACACTGAATCTGACGAATATATATGTAGGTCTGGTGAATATCCAATGAATTCTGATGAAGAATGATATATTTGTGATGAAAATGGAAGCAAGTTATTGAAAATATATCAGAAAATAATCTGAAGAATATGTAGCGATTTCTGATGAATATATAACAAATTTTGGTGAATATCTAACAGAATTCTAGTTAGAAAAAAAAACTTTTCATATCAAACAAAAAACGGTGCTTTCCGGAGCATGTAAAAATTTGCGGACTACACAAGCTTGCCGTGTCGGATCGGTAGGAGAAAAATTATATTTCAAGTTAGAAAATGTTAATTGAAGTCACGTTTCAATAATTTGACTAGTTACTTCCGTAATTGCGTTCAACTCGTGATATAACATTGAATCTACTATAATAATATTATGGAGTCTCTCACCCTCCCGAACCCAGCTGGTTCGGTTCGGTTTGAAATCGGCCGATTCGGTCCGGTTTGAAAAGTTGGTTTAAAATCGATCGGTTCGGTTTGGTTTGAAATGTTAAATAATTTGACTATTACCCGACCCTTGGAGTAACTCTTCTGTGGTACGGGAGTAGGTACTCCCTCGTACGACGTCGTTTTGATTTATTTTGAAACGATGTCGTTTTGTGTTTAGGTTGAACCATTCGTACAAAACTGTGTCGTTTCAGTACTTTGCATTCAATTCACCAGAATTTGTTGGATATTCACCAGAACTGACAAAATATTCACCAGAATTGCTCCTATATTTATCAGATTATTTTATGGGTCTAAATTAATTATTTTTGCTTCCATATTCATCAGAAATGTCTTGATATTCATCAGAATTTTTTATACATTCATCAGAATTATTCCTATATTTATATGATTATTTTATGATCTATATTCATTTTTTTGCTTCCATATTCATCAGAAATGCTTTGATATTCACTAGAAATTGCTTATATATTTATCAGAATTGCTCATATATTTATGAGATTATTTTATAGTCTAAATTCATTAGTTTTGCTTCTATATTCATCAGAAATATATCGATATTCACCAGATTTGCTTATATATTCATCAGAATTGCTCCTATATTTATAAAATTATTTTATGGTCTATATTCATTTTTTTTGCTTCCATATTCACCCGAATTATTTATATATTCAGCAACATTACTTATATATTCATCTGAATTGCTCTTATATATATTTATGAGATTATTTTATGGTCTAAATTCATTAGTTATGCTTCCATATTCATCAGAAATGTATCGATATTCACCTTATTTGCTTATATATTCATCAGAATTGCTCATATATTTTATAAAATTATTTTATGGTCTAAATTCAGTAGTTTTAACTTCAATATTCATCATAAATGTCTTGATATTCACCAGAATTGCTTTAACATTCATCAGAATAGTTCATATATTTATATAATTATTTTATCAGAATTCTGATGAATATATAAGCAAAAATAATGAATAAAGACCAAAAAATAATCTGATAAATATAGGAGCAATTCTGGTGAATATAGAAGCAATTCTGGTGAATATCCAATGAATTCTGATGAATATGGAAGCAAAAATAATGAATAAAGACCAAAAACTAATCTGATAAATATAGGAGCAATTCTGGTGAATATAGAAGCAATTCTGGAGAATATCCAATAAATTCTGATGAATATGGAAGCAAAAATAAAGAATAAAAGATTAAAAAATAATCTGATAAATATAGGAGCAATTCTGGTGAATATAGAAGCAATTCTGGTGAATATCCAATAAATTCTGATGAATATGGAAGCAAAAATAAAGAATAAAAGATTAAAAAATAATCTGATAAATATAGGAGCAATTCTGGTGAATATAGAAGCAATTCTGGTGAATATCCAATAAATTCTGATGAATATGGAAGCAAAAATAATGAATAAAAGATTAAAAAATAATCTGATAAATATAAGAGCAATTCTGGTGAATATATAAACAATTCTGGTCAATATCCAATGAATTCTGATGAATATGGAAGCAAAAATAATGAATAAAGACAAAAAAATAATCTGATAAATATAGGAGCAATTCTGGTGAATATATAAGCAATTCCGGTAAATATCCAAATGAATTCTGATGAATATGGAAGTAAAAAAAATAAATTTAGACCATAAAATAATCTCATAAATATATAAGCAATTTTGATGAATATATAAGCAATTCTGGTGAATATGGAGACATTTTTGATGAAGAATGAAGTTTAACACGTTTTATTGTTAAAACACAAAAAATGACGTCGTTTTGGTGAAATATGAAATGAAGACACTCAAGAATTGTATGAAACGATGTCATTTTGATTAAAATCAAAACGACGTCGTGCGAGGAAGTAGGTACTCCCAGATTACACAACAATTTGCGCGACCCTTGGTGTTAAAAAAAAATCATTTGGCATATTACGCGAAAATCTTATCATTCTTTCACGCCATTCAAGATGAAACTTGACTATTCAATTTGCTGCCGCACGTGTCTTGAAAGCCAGCCATTATTAATTCAATCTGAGTTTCCATAATATTTCATCAAAGGCCAACTTAACGTATTCGTATTTTAAAATAATATGTTTATATGATATAAATGCGCATCAATGTTACACCTAACGCTAAATAAATAAATATTGTGGAAGAAAAGTAGAGAGAAGGATTGAGATGTTTTGGTTCTCACTGAAAAACTGAGCTACGCCTCACTGATGCACACATGGGACAAATCAGCCGCACCCACCCGAATTATTCATATGCCAAATACTAAATTTTCACACGAAGAACGTTCAAAACTGCTGTGGTCATGCACGCCCATCAACTTTGAATACAAACACTTAACAAATCTTTCTACATTTACTCTCTCTCACTTAATTTTTATTTACGGTATACGATTAGGAAAGAAAAATAAAAGTGGAAATGAAATTCTTTTGTTTTTTTATTTATTTAGTTAACAATTCATTGATTTAGTATGTGTTTGGTTTGAAGAAAGTTCGAGGGAAAATGAATCTCTCAAAAAATTCATCTTATTTTACCCTTATTTAGTTTGAGGTGAAAATTTTTGTAAAAGGTATTAAAACACTCTTTAATTTTCCTACAAAATTTCTTTCTCACAAATTTTTCTTTTTCTTTCCATCAAATTTTTCCTAAACGAAACCTAAGCTAAATGAGTAAAATTCAAGTCAGTTTACTTACTTTAATCAACAGATAGGAGGTGTTGAGCAATAGTAAGGTAGATCATGTATAAATAGAGCTCAGTACATCTCGTAATATCTCAACTCTCATCACAACAACTATCTGCCAAAGCGAATAGATCGAGATGGGTTCCATTCAGGACGCCGAAAACACCAACAACCTTCTTCCCGTTCCTCCCTCTTTCGATTCCACCGATGAAACTGCGGCGTCAACCTACGCCATGTTCCTGGCGTGCTCTCCGGTGTTTTTCCATTTCTTGAACGCTGCGATCGAGTTAGAATTGTTTGATATCATAGAGAGTAACAGTAACAATAATGCTGCTGCTGATTCTTCACAAGCGGGAGGCCTGTCAGCTAGAGACATTGCCTCATTCCTCAAATATTCCTCTGACCCCAAAACACCTCAAATGCTCGACCGCATCCTCCACGTCCTTGCCAGCTACTCCCTGCTCAGATGCAGGGTTTCATCATCGAGCGGCAGTGAGGTAGCGGAGAGGCTTTATGAGCTTGCCCCAGCTGGGAAATATTATCTGAAGAGTGAAAACAGTGGAGCCTCCCTTGTTCCACTGTTTACATTCCACTCCGACCAACAAATCGTTCATATGTGGTATATATGATCACAAAGTCATCTCCCAAATATACATACACCACTCTCATGCACCTTCATTCTATGTGGTTTAGAAAGATGAGGAGAAAGAAAAATAGCTAGATCTAACACTCATTTTATCTATTTTTTATATTATTTGGTTACATATGAAAAATTCTGAGAAAACTTTTCAAAAAACATTAATTATTTTTTCATTCTTCACAGGTCCCACTTGAAAGATGCCTTACTGGACGGTGTCAGCCCGGCCAACAAGGCTCACGGGATTACACTTTACGAGCTGATGACAGCAAACGCTGAAACCATTGGGAACAAATTCAGCGCTGCCATGACTGGAATGACCGGAGTCACCATGAAAGCCTTGCTGGCCTCGTACAAAGGGTTCCAAGGAATCGGCACGCTGGTCGACATCGGTGGCGGAAACGGGACTGCCCTCGCAGCCATCATTTCCGCTCACCCCTCCATCAAAGGGATCAACTTCGACCTGCCACATGTCATCGAAGGCGCGCCTTCTTATCCAGGTATCCTACACGACCGGCCTGGTAAACAAATTTTTATCGTACGTTGAATAATTTATCGATCACCAGACAAGTGTTAAATAGTACGAGGTACTATCTGCAGGCATCGAGCATGTCGGAGGAGATATGTTTGTTAGCGTTCCAACTGGTGATGCTATACTCTTGAAGGTACGGTACTTTTCCCATGCATGCTCCCACTCGTTTAATAAATAATATTCCATCTATTTCAAAATTATAGATATTTTGACTTTTACGTCAAAACATACAATATAACTCCACAATAAAAAAACATTAAAAAAAATCGAATGGATCGGTATGTTTCTGAAAATTTAACATTGAAGTTGAGAAAAACAACACAATATTATTATGTATGTATGTAATGAAATCTAGCTACTAGCGCATATATATTACACCTTTTTGTGTATGTGGGGCAGCATGTGTTGCACAATTGGGGTGACGAGCAGTGTGTGAAGTTGCTGAAGAGCTGCCATGAAGCGCTGCCGCGAGACGGGAAGGTGATAGTCATGGACGCCCTTCTGCCGTCGGGATCACAGGACACGATGACCGGAGATCACGCCAAGTTCGTCTGTCTGTTGAGCGGCCTCATGCTGTGCCACCCGGGAGGGAAGGAGAGGACCGAGGAGGAGTTCATAGGCTTGTGCAAGGAGTCTGGATTTTCCAGCTGCCAGTTCGTCTGCAGTGCTACTATTTTCTCAGTCATGGAGTTTCACAAGTGAGCAGCCGGCCGGGAATTGTAAACTTCCAGCATCCGGCAGTAATGATCGTAAAATCTTTTATGTACCTGTAATTTTCACAAACCGAAATAATTGCATTCCCATTTACTTGTTTCATTAATCGAATCTGAGAGAATTTAGCCTCCAACGTAATATTGGCATAAAAAGCACAGATAAAAAAAAAAAGAGATGTCACTAAAACATAACATCTCATAAAGCTGGAAATTGCCTTTAATTACTAAATTATATGCATAATTTGTTGGGCTAGGAGCTACAGGGATCACCTGGGAGTTCCTGCTGTAATCGAAAAGGTTGAGCCTCAAAGCAGTTCGTTGCTGCTAGGAGCCGGTGTGTAAAGGTTTTGGGTCGACCCATAACTCAACCCAAATAAACTCAACTAAATTGAATTCGGGTTCAATATTTTATTTGGGTTGGGTTTTGGGTTGGATTTTTTGGATTGGGTTGTTCTTCGGGTTGAGAAAATTTAATTCGGGTCAACCCAAAATAAAAAACATAGCCCAAAATTTAACCTAACACTGGCATCGCATCGCCTCTCTCCATCGCATCGATTCGTCCGCTCTCCGCTCTTTGGCCCCAAGTCTATCTCTGTTTTCCGCTGCTCAGCGTCGCCTGTTAGTCATACCTAACTTTTTTTACCGTAATTTCTATCGATTTCTGCCGTTTCTTATTTCTGCCCTAACACTGTCGTTTCTGTTCAGCCGTGTTTTTCTTCCGTTTCTCATTTGCGTGATCCAAACTTTCCTATTGTGATTTAAGCAACTAAGGTTGTCTGACATCCTTGTCTTAAGTAATATTGTTCCTGCAAAGATATTCCACTTGAAACTAAAACTAGGTTATGTTTTTGCTTTGAGTTGGACATGTGTTGTTCATCAAAGGTATTATTCACCATGGGATCTGTGGAGGTCCCTTTCATCATGTTTTAACTGGCGCTACATGACATCTTTGTAGCAATTTAATGGATGCCTTTATGATATTTGTTATCTCTTGCTTAACAAGTTAACATAATATCAACAGAGATTCTAGAGAGTCTCATCATAATTTGAAACTGTTTGAAGTTGGTTGAAATTGATGGACTAAATTGAGCTTTAGGCTTCTTTCTTGATGGCTTATCAATTTTTTTAGTTCTAGTTAAGTTGCGCATTTGATGAGTCTCTATATTTCTCTTGATAAAATTTTTTGATCTTCTTATATAGAGAAATGGAAGAAACTGCTAGTGTATCTACACATCGGAAGATAACTCATACAAGTAAAAAGAATTACAATACGAGATCTAATATGTGGGATCATTTTCAGAAGATGTGGGATGAAAGTGGTCAAACTATTATGAAAGCAAAGTGCAATTATTGCTTGAAGGAATACGTTTACAACTCATCTCATGGAACAACTACTTTACGAATACATCTCATGGACAGATGTGAGTAGTATCCTTATGGTTCAAAAAGAAGAAACATGGTGATTCAAGTCAATAAAGGAAATAAATTGCCTCCCATCCCTTTAAAAGTTGATCAAGAATTATGTAGGCAAGCACTTGTGAGGATGATTATAGTTGATGAATTGCCATTTAAATGTGTGGAACATGAGGGGTTTAACTAATTTATTTCAGTGTTACAATCTTTGTTTAAAATGTCTTTCCGTATTACAGTGGCAAAGGATTGTTATGTTATTTACACACATGAGAAGGTAATTCTAAAGAAATTGATAAACGGGTTGAAGACTAGAATTTCTCTCACTACTGATATTTGGACTTATGTGCAAAATATAGCATATTTGTGTCTAACAGCTCATTTCATTGATGATGATTGGAATCTTCATAAAAGGATATTGAACTTTTATCAAGTACCTAGTCACAAGGAAAAAGACATTGGTGCAACAATTGAGTTATGTCTCATTGGTTGGGGAATTGAGAAGTTGTGTACAATAACCTTGGATAATGCTTCCTCAAATGATGTTGCTGTTGATTCTTTGAGGAAAAAATTTAACAAGAGAAATAATTTTGTTTTGAATGGAGAATTCATGCATATGAGATGTTGTGCGCATATTTTAAATTTGATTGTTAAAGATGGTTTGACTCTTATGGAAAGTCAATGACTTTGATTAGAAAAACAGTCAAATATGTGAGGAGCTCTCCTGCAAAGTTGCAACACTTTAAAACATGTGTTGAACAAGAAAGAATTCAATGTGGAAGTTTAGTATGTCTCGATGTGCCAACCAGATGAAATTCTACATACCTTATGTTGGAATCAGTACTCAAATTATATCAAGCATTTGAGAGGCTTGAAGAAAAAGATCCCCATCTGTTGAAACAGCTGAAACCAAATGAACCTAAAATTGAATGGAAGTGGGAGAAATTTTAAACTTTGTGCAGGTTTCTGAAAAAGTTCTATGATGCGACTAATATTGTCTCGGGTACTTTATATGTGACTTCCAATTTATTTTTTCACGAGAAGGTGTCAATTGGAAATTTGATGATTGGTGGCTATAATGACTACTTGTTGCAAAGTATGGTTGAGCCAATAAGGGAGAAGTATGAGAAATATTGGAAGGATTCATCTCAGAATTTCGATGTGATGATATTGGTTGCCATTCTCATGGACCCGAGATACAAAGTTGCATACATTGAATTTTGTTACAGAAAATTTCTTTCACTTGATGAAGTTGATGGATTGTTAAAAACTTTGAAGAGGATTATGAAAAAACTTCTCGACTACTACCAAGCTGAGAGCTCAATTTGTATAGCTTCAAGTAGTAAAAATTTAGAACTTGAAATTGATCAATTTTATGATGTTTCTAGTTCTCAAGAATCACTAAGAGATGAATTTTTAAGGCATTTGGAACAAAGAGATAGCATGAGTCGTATTTCAGAGTTGGATAAGTATTTGAATGATCCTCTTGAAAGTATTGGCTTGAAATATGATATTTTGGGGTGGTGGAAGAACAATTTATCTAACTATCCAATTCTTGCTCTAATTGCAAAGGATGTTCTAGCTATTCCAGTATCAATTGTAGCCTCAGAGTCTGCTTTTAGTACTGATGGGCGAGTATTAGATCCATTCCGAAGTTCAGTGTCACCCATGATGGTCCAGTGTTTAGTGTGTGCACAGGATTGAATATGATCTTCCCTATCTCCAATTAATGTGGAAGAATCTTTAAATGAAATTGAAGAGCTCGAAGCATGTGGTAATGTTTGATCTACACTTATTTTATCATTAGTAAAACTTTGGTTTACATTATTTACTAATCAATTTCATTATGGCAGCATTTATGGATGATGACTTGAATGTGGATTTATCTCATACGCCATTTTTTTTGGAGTTTTATCCTCGTGGATAAGACTCCATAAAAAAAAAGTGTAGCCCTTTTAAGTAACTCGCCAGACTTGTTTATGTATATCATGATTTCTTTTAAGTTTTTATATTGATTTTTTTTCTTTTCCAGGATGACGATTTTCACGATGTTGGATCAGTCAATATTAATTCTAGTTATCATCACATTTTTAATTTGGAGACCATGAGTTTATGTATTTAGTTTATTTTATGGCTTGTATCGATCCATTAACAAATATTATGGGGTTTGATTTATAATTTTTAATAGTGTTTGAAAACTTTGGGGGAAATATTTTTGTAACAGGCGTGTGGTAAGTTTTTTTCCAGGGCTAGTATGAAATTTTTTAAATTTGACGTTCATGCATTATATATATATGTTTTAATTTGTTACATATTTTATATAATTTTATAATTTTTTTATTTTTAAAGTATTTTTATATAATTTATATTCTAATATATTTTTTATTTTTAGGGATAAAACCCAAAAGGGGCCCTGAACTAGCTAGCACCACTTACCTAATTGCGGTCAGAACTACCACGATTTCTAAAAAGGGTGCGATGAAAAAAAATTGGACTGATTTTGTAAAATAAAATTTACCATTACATTCCAAACCTAATATTATTATAAGACCTAGATTTGTGTGCGAAAATTACGTCGTTTGGTTATCAAAATAAATTATATCATTTTGCGCACATAAAGAAAACGATAACCAAATGACGTAATTTTCGCACACAAATCTAAGTCTTATAATAATATTAGGTTTAAAATGTAATGGTAAATTTTAATTTAGAAAATCAGTCTAATTTTCTTTCATTGCACCTTTTTTGGAAATCATGGTAGTTGTGACCGCGATTGGGTAAGCAGTGATAGTTCAGGCCCCTTTTGAGTTTTCTCCCTATTTTTATATATCAATTTATAAAATTGTTTTATTAATGAATGTAAATGGGTTGATCCAAATTCAACAGAAATTAAGAATTTCGAATTTGGGTTGGGTTGGATTGTTTTAGTATAAGTGAATTTGAGTTATGAAAAACTGGAACTCAAATTCAATCTTTTAACCATATTTACACCCCTAATTGCTTAGGAGTTTCTGAGGCTAAACTGACATAGTTTTGTCTTAATAAGATTGAAAACAAAACATGGAGGTGATTTTAAAAGTTATATTTTGGATCAGTTGGAAGCGAATTATTAAGAGTTTACTAGATACGTTGTTGGTAAATCAAAAATCTTGTGAAAGTTAGACTAACTAATTAACGGTCTGTGACCACGGCATTGCGGCCACTCCAGTTGCTGGCTGCTTCCTCATCAGTCTCTCATGGTTGTCGACCTGCTCTATGCCGGCCAGCTTGATGACTACATAATTCCCAAAGAAGCTCGATCATACAGGCACAACACCATACATCTCTTTGAAGAATGTATAACCTAACGACGCATAACCTAATTAATCACAATGTTTCCATTTTTTCCCACACTCTTATCTTATAAGTAATTCTAATCCTGATGAGTGCTGCCGCCAGTAAATCCAGAGCAAATCATCTATTCGAATTCAGTCTGTTTGTGGTGCAGCAGCGATGACGAAATATTTCACTGTACAAAACTGAACAATCACGTGTCATCAACTCATCATCATGCCGTGGCGGCGGCCTTCCTCCTCCACCCGTCAAGTTTCGGCTGCCTCGTCATCTTGGGACGGCATGCTGTGCACGCCCACGTATGAACCCGATCACACTGCCACCATACTTGTTTGGAACCCGTTTACTCGTCAGTTTAGGCGGGTGCCGTGGCCTGTGGTCTACACAGAATTCACCACTGTTCGACAATAATCCTTCGTGGGTTAGGTTTTGATCATACAGCCGATCGACGACTATAAGATGACTGTTCTTCTTATTGCGCTTCTCGGACATTTGTCATGTCCCTCAAAAGCAGTGTGTGGCGTAGAATTGATATATTATCAGTTTCCTAGGGAAAAGTAAGTTCGAATCCTGTGACTTTCGATAATGGAGATGTGTACTGGACTAGCTTGTATATATAGTGACGCCAAGAGCGACAACCGCAGCGAAGAATATTACTGGGACCACAACCTGGAGGGGCGTTTCTTTATTCTCAAGTTTAGTTTCACCGCCCAAGCACCGCGATGATCAGTTTATTTGGGCATGGCAGTTGGGTGAGTATGAAGATCTCTCTTTGTTTCTTAAATTTCAACATCAGATATCTTAATATATATATGGACCTTAATTAGTAGTTCTAGCTGATAATGGCATCAGCAAAGCAACATGCATGGGTCAAAGCAATCACTACTACAGATCGGGATTTATTACCACGCTTATTCGAAGGTTTTCACCACGTTTCACAAACGTGGTGAATACGACCGTCGTAATAGATAAAGTACAAAGCGTCGTAATAGCTATAACACCTATTACCACGCTTCTCATGTGAAGCGTGGTAAAAGGATTTTTTTTATATAAAAAATTAAATTACGGATTAATTAAATCCGTAATTTAATATATTTTAATTATTTAAGAAATGTATAATATATACAATTTCGTATAAGCAAAACCAAAAACATTCGAAATTTATTAGAAAAAATCAAGAATGTCTCAATATATCACGTACAGATGAAATCTATACTACAAAGCCACCGACTATGGAATTTCGGTGCGTCTCCATTACAAGCGCCGCTATGTCCTCCCTAGGGGAGAGCATCAGTCGGTTAACCGAACCGAATTAACCGAATTTTAAAAGTCTCGACCGATAACCGAACCAAATTATATGGTTAACCGATAATTCGGTTAATTCGGTTATCGGTTAAATATCAAATTAACCGAAATTAACCGAATTAACCGAACAAATAATAAATATTTTATAAAATCAATATATTTATAAGTAAAACAATTATTTTTTATTTAATAATTTTATTTTTTGGTTAATTCGGTTAACCGAATTAACCGAACTCAAAAATTTCTCTTCCGTTAACCGAACCGAATTAACCATATTTTGTTCGGTTTTTGACCGAATTAACCGATTCACCGAATTAACCGAACCGAATTAATTCGGTTAAGCTAGATCGGTTCACTGAATCGGTTTTTACCGAACAATGCTCTCCCCTAGTCCTCCCTCACTGAGTCGATCTCCTTCAACTCGTAAGGTGCGAGTCCCTCATCTCCCTGGTCAAAAAACTGTAAACAATTGTAAATTAGTAATATGGTTAAAACATATTGTAACTCATCACATTAAATTATTATAAATGAAATGAATTCAACTATAATTATACTTGTTGTAGACCGAAACGACTAGTGTCTAGCTGGGAGGACAAACCCTCAATGATGCGCCGCATGTTTCTACATACATAATAGCCGCACAGCATACTCCCCTCAGGCTGTCTCGGACACTAATAAATGATGAACACCACTCATTAGTTTTTGAACAAAATAAATGATGAAAATTCAATGGACTAATAATATTGAAAATGTATCGTCACTAACTCCCACGTGACTCTGGCTCGAGATCCTCGCCATCGTGTCAGACCTCTAAAACATTACAAAATTAAGACATCTATTAGTTATCATAAATCAGCCACTTCTTTCACAATTTATTAATATAAATTACAAGTGAACTTACTCCTCTACAAACTTCACAAGATTCTTCGGTGCCGCCGCGCATCTAACAGAGTCGAAGTAGTAGACAGTGGATGCTCTCGGAAAGATGACAGCTAGTGTCCAATGACACCTTCACGAAGAAAGTCATTTACTTTCATAACATCATATTAAAACACTTAATAAACTTAGAAAACATGAAAATCGCACTTACGATGAGCCGGAGTGGTACGGTAGGAAGTAGCACACGGGAGATCCAAATCTCTCTCCGAACTCTATCCGCCGGTGTACGTAGGCCACTCTAACCTCAAAAACGGCTCTGAACTCCCCCATACGGTTGCAATCAAAAAATGCATACTGTATCTGAGACTCAGGGGGCAGAACCTATAAAATAGGTATCTGCATATACATACATTTCGTGCTAAGTTAGCTATATCGATGTAGTATTTACTTTCATTTGATTAGTTTATTTTTCTCTCTTTTTTTTATATCATATAAATACGCATCAATCTTACACCTAATGGAGGTAGAACTTTAAGAGTGAATTCCATCTGATTTATTTTTTTCAGGAGCTTGTAGACCCTGATTATATCTAGACCGAATATTATTCATTTTTTAATCAATTTAATATCCGATCGTTGATTGTGTCCTACCATTTAAATTTATTCTTAATCATTCATGAGATAATTAAAAACACACTGATCATTAGTGGTCTCTAGTAAAACATTATAATCCTCAATTAAAAATAAATTGATTTTTGAATCAATCAAAACTTAATCAATACGAACCATTTAACTGGAGTTTAGTAGGCGGATATTAACAAGATCAATATAGGATTCTGATATCAACTTGTCACAATCTTAACAATATAGAGCGTGACCGACGTTTAACTTTTAATCAAACTAGCCTCAATGCTAAAATCTAATTATTTGTGTTAGTTTAAAACATAAATGTAATAAATATTAAAATAAATTAACATTTAAATTCTAATATCGGGATCATACCCAAGCACAACAGAGGATGCAACTGTTTACTATCAAATAATAGCATATAATAATATATGAAGAAAAATAAAAGAAGACACAAGGAAAAATTGATTGACCACTCGATAACACTGTATCATAGATCTCGCTTGTATCTACTCCAAACACCACAATTATTGACTAAAAGAATTAAGAAATAAAATAACGGGGTGAGTCAAAATGACTCAGTAAGTAAATAACTCACACGTACAATGATGAGCCAATGTAGGTTCATTTATAATACTTATGACAAATATTTATCAATTAATAATATCAATGCATACGGCTCATCATTCATATTTTATCCATGTATATGTGGTATCACTCATCCTTCTTAGTTCGCATATAGACATATATTTTGTATTATATCAAAATGATATAATTCAGATGTCATTATATATGACGTGATGCATATATACGACATATATACCTTATTGGCTAGAGAATTATCATTTTCGATCCGAATCATAAAATCAATCATATATTAAAAAGTGTTATATTTTCGTGTAACATGACTTCGGAGACATTATGCAGTTTGTGTGCATCACTGAATGCTTAATAGATCAATTCACTTTATCAATCAGATAGACATGCATATATTATATCTGAAATACTTTTTTCTTATAATTTACTAATATAGAGTACTATCTTATTATAACGAAGTTCGTGAAAATTATATACTCAGTATTTTCGAGTGAATCTAAAAACTTTCAAAGAACTTGAATTGTAATAATGCTTTATGATAACTTACAATTTTACAGTTCATAAGACCGACAAACAATTGAAAATTTTACATATTTACTATAAAAAACTGCATATAAACATAGATTGTCAAAACTGCATATGTGTTCGCTGTAGAAAAATTACAGATAAATGTTACATAATCAATCAATAATTTTATAAAATCACTAGCTAGGTTATGGAGTTGTCTCATATATATCCTATCCAGCCATTACCATCTCTTTTGTTTCTTAGTGAATTCGTTGTAAATATTTCCACCAAAAAATTAAATTATTGATTTTTTTTTTTGTGCGTGTAAAATTATACGTACGTGATTCTGCATTTGAACGTTTTAGTGCTGTGAGTTTGTTGATGAGTCAGTCTTAAAGAGTTGGTGTCCGATTAGACAGTGTGGGACCATCATTTTTGTAGATGTTTTAAAAGTCATACTTGTTCAGTTGGAATTGCTTATTCTTCTTCTTCTTCTTTTACTGAATGCTGAGAGAGACGCTGAGGGGAGCAAAGTATAATTTTCCAAGTTTGCATCAGTTGGATGCTTTTGGTGGCGATGGCTAATTTGATTTACCCATTCAAATCTAATTGAGTATATGATCAACATGAAATTTTGATTTGAATATCAAATATTTTGTGTTGTTAATTGAATGACCGATCTTCAGTATATATTAGCATTATTGAAACTTGACATTTTATATCAAACTTTAAGGATCAATGTGTCAGGTTTAGGAAAAGTTGTATGGAAAGAAAATTTCATAGAAAATAAAATGGAATTCAAATTCTTCATGAAATTCATTTCATTTTTCACTTGTTTGTTTATCATATATAGAAAATTTGATGGAAAATGTCATTTCCTATTGTTATTAAACAAAATTTTTCATACAATTTTTTCTCATACTTTTTTGTCATGAAATTTTTCATCTAAACCAAACAAACAATTTCTCAAACTTTTCGTCTAATTTTCCTTTCCATGATACTTTTCCTAAACCAAACAAAGCCTAAGGGTGTGTTAGGTTTGAGAAAAGTTTGAAGGAGAGTAAATTAAATTTCGAGGAACAATAAATTGATCATATAATCAATCATCTTATTTTTCTCTTATTTGTTAGTGGAGAAGATTTTGGAAAAAAAATACTAAGACATTCTCATTAATTTACAAAGTGAAATTTTGTGTTAAATGAAATTTGAATTGAACACCACAATGATGACAGACTGTCACGTGAGCACTCAAACTTAAACTTGACATTTAGTGTAAAACTCTAAGATTGCTTGCCAGTTACAAAGTGACCAAGAGTGCATTCATTGAATGTGAATTTGCATTTGAAGTATCAACTTTGAATTTGCATTTGGTTTAGGGAAAATCTAGGAAGGAAAATGGGATTTACATAGATTTAATTTAATTTTCTTTCATTTTTGGAATTAAAAAATTAAAGAAATTTTTAAAACTGTTTTTAATTTACCTAAAAAAAAATTATTTAAGTTATTTTCTACAAATTTTTTCTATAGCAAATATGAAATTCCCTGTATATTTTCACTCACAATTTTATTTTCTTTTTCATTTAGTCAAAACCAAACTTATTTGAAGAGTGGGAGAGAGGCTTGAGACAAACGGACATTCAGGTCTTAAAATAGATATCTCGGAGCAAGAGTAGACTCCACAAGCGTGACGTGTCGGATCGGTGGGAGAAAAATTATATTTCAAGTTAGAAAATGTAAATTGATGTCACGTTTCAATAATTTGACTAATTAATTCCGTAATTGCTTTCAACTCTTGATTTAACATTGAATTATTATATATAAATCAATTTATCAACCCCCAAAACCCAAGTGAGTGGGTGTTTAGTGCGGAGGTGAGCTTTTCTTACATGCAACATTAAACCCAATAAAATCATTTTAAGTATTGTTAAATTCATCACAACATTAATTTTATTTATTTATTTTTCAATGTGTCGTGTAATTAGTCAAATTATAACAACAAACTCATTGGTGTTCACATTGCTCAGCAACCTTCTTACATGAAATTGTACAACGAATCAAACATAAATAATTTGGTCGCTGGTTGAATATAATGGTCAAACCAAGCAACTTAAATCGATAAATAATCAGAATCGAATTTTCCGTCACTTTAACTTGGAGTTCAATTTTTTATAACTATCTGAAACAGAAAGTCCGACTTTTATAACCAAACATATTTGTGAAGAATAACATAATTTTAAGATTCAAAACTCACGTTATATTGTCCGGTTTGTTGAGTGTTGTATTAACACTTTGATAAGTTAAAAGATATGGGAGTTGACCCGCAATGAGTAAGAATAACACAATCAAAATGATGAGAGGATGTGCGGTCCGTGACCAAAAAGTAATACAATTTGAAGGAATAAGGTGTTGATTAAATAATTTAAGATGTTGTCTAATAATTTCAAATAAAAAGTTCAATGTTTGGTGGTAACGAATTTATGATTTAATACGATGAAAATGTGAGAAAAGTCGTTAAAATTGGGCGATACCCGCCAAAAAAAAATCTTATGGCATATCACGCGACACGCCATTCAAGATGAAACTTGACTATTCCATTTTCTGCCGCACATGTCTAGAAAGCCACTATTAATTAAATGTCAGATTCCATAATATTTCATGAAAGACCAACTCAACGTATTCGAATTTTAAAATAATATTTTTATATGATATAAATGCGCATCAATGTTACACCTAACGCTATATAAATAAATAAATAAATATTGTGGAAGAAAAGTAGAGAGAAGGATTGAGATGTTTTGGTTCTCACTGAAAAACTGAGCTACGCCTCACTGATGCACACATGGGACAAATCACACGAAGAACGTTCAAAACAGCTGTGGTCATGCTCGCCCATCAACTTTGAATACAAACACTTAACAAATCTTTATACATTTAGGCTGTTTTGGTTTATGGAAAATTTGAGAAAAAGAAAATTTTGATGGAAAATAAATTTTTCATAGAATTTATTATATTTTTCATTGTCTTGTTAGAGGTAGAAAATTCATAGGAAAATTAACTAACACTCATTGTTTTGTAGAAATTTTCCATATAATTTTCTAACTAGTTTTCCTTTTCTTACTCTTTCTAAACCAAATAAAAGATTCTCTTCCATTTTCCTTCCCAATTTTTCCTTAACCAAACACAGCCTTACTCTCACTTAATTTTTATTTACGGTATACGATAAGGAAAGAAGAATAAAAGAGGAAATGAAATCCATCACAACAATTCATTGATTTAATGTTTTTTTTGTCTTCCTTCTGTAAATCAAAACATAGAATTGCTTAACTTTCTCTACCTTTTTTTTTTTTCTTCACATTTTCCTTATTTTTTTTATTATAGGAATTGAACCTGAGTTGTCCCATATGGAAGACGACCAAACACCTTAGCCACGAGGCTAGCTCATACTCATATGTTTCAATATAATTAATATAAAATATATATTTTAATTAATTTTTTCAATCTATTTCCATTTATCATAAAAATGAATATAAAGTTATTTTGAATTTAGATGAAAATGGTGACAAAGAGATTAACACATATATATATCTTTACTCTAATATAATAATTCTATATTTACTTTTTAGTGTAATGAATTTGATACACAAAAGAATATGAAAGAATAAATTTATTTCTTTCCGTTAAAAAAACTTAAATTTATTTTATGTTTGTCTAGTGAAATTCATTATATAAAAATTGGTTAATAAATTTTGTTTTACATGTCCAAAGTTATTTTCTCCTCTCACCCGGGCATTCTGAAATGTCAGCATCGGGTTTAGATAAAATGTGGGGAAAAGAATGAGATGAATTAAAATAAATTTTGTGTTTGATTTAGGGAAATTATGGGAAGATAAAACTAGATGGAAAGAAGAAATTTTATTATGTTACAAAATATTTTAGTATTTTCTTCGTAATTTTATATGTATACCCATAAGACCAAAACCAAACACGGAAAAGAAAAGATGAAATCCATAAAAATAATTTTCATCTCATTTCCCTTTTATTCTTTTTTCCCGAGGGAGACACATATGATGGATTCCACACTCCATTCTCTTGCCTTGCTCTAAGATTTCCTTCAGAATAATCCAAAATGATAAAATTATTTTGATTTTTTTTAAAATCAATTGATAATAATAAGTGAGAAGCTCAACTATATATTATGATCACTTAAGAGCTCAATGTCACTATACTCAACAATTCCCCTCACTTGCGAGAGCCTTTGTTAACATCGACAAGTGCATGAGACCTCTGCAGTGGCGGATCCAGGTTTTTTTTTTTCGGGGGGCAAAATTACATAATCAAAATTTTGATTGAATTTGAGAGTGCAAAATTAAAAATTTAGTTGAAATTAAACATATAATTATATATATATATATATAAATTAAGAGTGCGACCAAAACTCACTCTGATAGCATGAAAATTAATTGGATTCATATTCGAAACTCATTGAGCCTAACTATGGACGATGTAAAACAACGACACTATGCTCTATGTAAAGCTCTTCATTCTCTGGATCTTAAATGAGTAAAATTCAAGCAGTCAGTTTACTTACTTTAATCAACAGATGGGTGTTAAGCAATAGTATAAGGTAGATCATGTATAAATAGAGCTCAGTACATCTCGTAATATCTCAACTCTCATCACAACAACTATCTGCCAAAGCGAATAGATCGAGATGGGTTCCATTCAGGACGCCGAAAACACCAACAACCTTCTTCCCGTTCCTCCCTCTTTCGATTCCACCGATGAAACTGCGGCGTCAACCTACGCCATGTTCCTGGCGTGCTCTCCGGTGTTTTTCCATTTCTTGAACGCTGCGATCGAGTTAGAATTGTTTGATATCATAGAGAGTAACAGTAACAACAATGCTGCTGCTGATTCTTCACAAGCGGGAGGCCTGTCAGCTAGAGACATTGCCTCATTCCTCAAATATTCCTCTGACCCCAAAACACCTCAAATGCTCGACCGCATCCTCCACGTCCTTGCCAGCTACTCCCTGCTCAGATGCAGGGTTTCATCATCGAGCGGCAGTGAGGTAGCGGAGAGGCTTTATGAGCTTGCCCCAGCTGGGAAATATTATCTGAAGAGTGAAAACAGTGGAGCCTCCCTTGTTCCACTGTTTACATTCCACTCCGACCAACAAATCGTTCATATGTGGTATATATGATCACAAAGTCATCTCCCAAATATACATACACCACTCTCATGCACCTTCATTCTATGTGGTTTAGAAAGATGAGGAGAAAGAAAAATAGCTAGATCTAACACTCATTTTATCTATTTTTTATATTATTTGGTTACATATGAAAAATTCTGAGAAAACTTTTCAAAAAACATTAATTATTTTTTCATTCTTCACAGGTCCCACTTGAAAGATGCCTTACTGGACGGTGTCAGCCCGGCCAACAAGGCTCACGGGATTACACTTTACGAGCTGATGACAGCAAACGCTGAAACCATTGGGAACAAATTCAGCGCTGCCATGACTGGAATGACCGGAGTCACCATGAAAGCCTTGCTGGCCTCGTACAAAGGGTTCCAAGGAATC
>NQLW01000008.1:2851307-2866426 GCA_002312845.1 Kalanchoe fedtschenkoi
AAAGTTGAAGATGTGGATGAGATGATCCATGCTCGCGCTGTCCTCCACGCTTAGGCTGTGTTGTTATCGGCTGATCCTCGGGTAGCTTTTGGCGGAGTGCAACATCCCTATAATAGTTCCAATCTATCTGACCATTTCCAGTAATGCAGATGGCTTATATCCAGACAAATAAGCTCTGGTTCAGAAAAGCTAGCTATAATATCACTTTTTCCACCTCAGGGGCTGGATCTAAAGCTGCTACTTGCTGCAGAAGATAGGTATCTCTTCCATAAACTATGGGCCTCACCTTCTTATCGATTTCTCTAAGTGGACACAGATATAACAGGACAAATCTAGCACTCTTCTTTGCATGTAACACATTAGGATAAATATTTCAGGATAATTGAATTTTATCCCTACCTCTGTCTAGTGCCAAAATTGCTACCAGACTTGATTTGGTAGAGATGGGAATAAGAAAGGAACTGGCACCCCAAGTTATCGGTAATCGGACATTCTTACCACCTGCTAATTACACTCTATCTCGAAGAGAACGTGAATCATTCTGCAAATGTCTTCATGATCTTAAAGTTTCGTATGGATACTCATCAAATATCAGAAGTCTCGTTTCTATGAAGGACCTGAAGATAATGGGCATGAAGTCACACGATTGTCATGTTGTAATGCAGCAATTACTTCCAATCGCCATACGAGGAGTCTTACCGAAAAAAGTGTGGCTCACGATAACGAAGCTTTGTGCGGCATTCAGCTCGATTTGGAGTAAAGTGATAAGTCGCGATACATTGGATCCATTACAGGAACACATTGTGCTCACCCTATGTGAATTGGAAATGTATTTTCCGCCTTCTTTCTTCGACATAATGGTTCATCTTGTGGTGCACGTGGTGAGAGAGATCAGAGAGTGTGGTCTGGTATATATGAGGTGGATGTATCCATTTGAGCGTTGCATGAAGGTCATGAAAGGTTATGTTCGGAATCGATTCAGGCCAGAGGGATGCATGGTGGAGGGATACATTGCTGAGGAATCTGTTGAATTTTGCACGACGTATTTAGGAAACACAGATGCGATAGGTGTGTTCGTCCCTCGTCTCGTAAAGAATGTTGAAGGTTGTGGTCATATCGGGCAGGAGGTGAAGCATCCGAGGAATCAAGATTTAATTATGGCACATTTTTACATTTTGAATAATTTGGAGATCATGATTCCTTTTGTGGAAGAGCACCTTAATTTGCTGCGGTCACAACGTCGTAGTGGTGCTGGTGATCATTGGGTGCAGACTGAGCATAAGCATAGATTTTCGGGTTGGTTTTCACAGAAAATAGGTTTTCTTTTAAGGGATAAAACCCAAAAGGGGCCCTGAACTATCACCGCTTACCCAATTGTGGTCAGAACTACCACGATTTCCAAAAAGGGTGCGATGAAAAAAACATTGACTGATTTTCTAAAATAAAATTTACCATTACATTCCTTACCTAATATAATTATAAGACTTAGATTTGTGTGCAAAAATTACGTCGTTTGGTTATCAAAATAAATTATATCGTTTTGCGCAAATAAAGAAAACAGCGTCTTTTGATAACCAAATGACGTAATTTTCGCATAAAAATTTAAGTCTTATACTAATATTATGTTTGGAATGTAATGGTAAATTTTAATTTAGAAAATCAATCCAATTTTTTTTTCATCGCACCCTTTTTGGAAATTATGGTAGTTCTGACCGCAATTGGGTAAGCGGTGGTAGTTCAGGGCCCCTTTTGGGTTTTTCCCCTTCTTTTAAATACAGACAAAGACAGTGTCGATCAACAATTAAGATGGCTCGGTCGCGATGTTCCTCTCCAAGTACTGAGTTATCGGGGGTATGACATCAACGGCTATAGTTTCTACACCAGAGAGCAAGATTCGAGAAATGTGATACAAAACAGCGGTGTCACTCTGACCTCTGTTGAAGATCAATCATACTTCGGAGTTATAGAAGAAATTTGGGAATTGGATTACACTAACATGCGCATACCCGTATTCAAATGCTGGTGGGCGGATAACCGGTACATTCGTGATGATGAGTTTGGGTTTAAATTAATAAACACCAAGCGTCAAGGATATAAGGATGATTTATTCATTCTTACGGAGCAAGCGAAACAAATTTTTTATGTGACTGACCCTATCGACCCAACTTATTCCATCGTAATGAATGGAAAACAGCAGCATATGACAGAAGAATCCCTCATTGACGATGATATTGTTCCTGTGATATCGAGAGTACCCAGTTCCGACTTACATGTTGATGATGGAGATGCATATTGTCAAAGAACAAATCATAGTGAGGGTATTTGGATACAGACATGAAATTTTATTAATTTTTTAAGTTTTTTACTTTGCAAATTTTTGTAATTTCTTTTATAAATTTTATTTTTTATTAATTAATTTATGTGTTAAAAGTAAATATTTGAATGAAAATCGAAGGTGGTATTCGAACGGAATTTTTTAAAAAATTAAAATATTAACTTATACGGCGTTTATAGAAAATAAACGCCGTATACATTATAAAATTTTGAATTTTTAATTCGACTATAATTTGCCCGTAAAAATAATTAAAACATTATACGGCGTTTATAATAAAAAAACGCCGTATAAGTAACGAAAAAAAATTAAAATTAAAATAACTTATACGGCGTTTATTAGATATAAATGTCGTATAAGATATAGTATATATGGCGTTTTGATGTTATTAACGCCGTATAAGCTATTTCAATAACTTATACGGCGGTTTTGAGTTAAAAACGCCGTATAAGGACTTACCATCCTCACTTACTCGGCTGAACTCAGATCGGGAAACCCTACCAGCGAACGACCGCCGCCTGCTCTGAGCTTCAACCACCGCTTAAGGGATCAATTCTGCATCGATTTTTCTTACTAAGGTAACGATTATGATGCTTTCCTCGTATTATACATATATATATATCTTATTTACACTGAATAATTGATTTTAGTTGTTGTTGGCTGCCGGTTATGGTTGAGTGTTACGATGCTTTCCAGCATATTTTTTGTAAAGTTATGGTTGACTTTAGTTGTTGTATAGCTCCCGGGAAAAGGATGTTTCATGCTAAAATAGAAAACGATTTGTAAAGTTATATTTGTCGTTTACTGTTTTTTGCTGTTGAGTGTTAATTTGTCATTTTGCTGTTCGGATTGTATTTCACCATTAACAATTTATTATTGGGTATGACAGCACACAATGTCGAGCAGTGATGAACATGGGAGGCGCGGTGAAATCCGTCGTGATGGAGCCAAAGAGGGCAGAAAGAAAGGTCGACGCGGAACAGTGAAGATGTCGAAATTAGTCAAGTTGCGGTCGAAAGGAGAGCGTCATCACGTTACGTGGGACAAATATGGTGATCCGATTGGAGATAATGGGAAGATGTTCCGGAGTGAACTGGGATTGAACACTCGCAAAATGGTGTCGTTGACGGCACATCGAGATTGGTGAAAAGTGGACAAGAGGTTCAAAGAGTACATCTGGGACTCCATGACGGTAATATTTGTGTATGTTAAATTTATCAAATGTAATATGTTATATGAAATTGATATATTAATTTCTTTTTTAATTTTCAGAAAGCATTCACCGGGATCGAAGATCGCAATGAGCAGGAATTGAGACAAGCCGGAAAGGCTAGGAGGGATTGGATATCCAAATTGAACAAGAGGTACATTGAGAAGGGAGAGGACACATTCGAGGATTACAATTTCATTAACCGCGAGGTTGGTTTTGTTGTATTGATTTAATATATGTCGATGTTTTTAATTTTATTCATCATTTATTTGAACTGTTTCTTTTTGAATATGTAGGAATGGAAAGAATTCGTGAATAGGAAAAAGGAGGCTGATTCTCTTAAAGAGTCGGAAGAACAGAGTGTGCGTGCTAGAAGCAATGTATACCCGCACACAATGGGTAGGGATGGATACAAGTTAGCTGAGCGTCGTCTTAAAGAACAGATGATAGCTGAAGGAATGCCTGAAGAGGAGGTGGTAGGGCGTGAGTTTGACCATTCCGAGACTTGGATGTATGGCCGAGTCAAGCCCGGAAGCAAAGATTGGGTCACTCCCGAAGTTGGAGAGGTTGCAAGAAAGATTGTATGTTATTTTATTTTATTTTTCAATTTCTAATTTTTTTATTATATTCATTTTTACAATGATTTATTTTATTTTATAGGAGGAGCTGAAAAATCAGCAGAGTCAGGGCTTATTTCAGCCGAGTGGGAAGACAAATATATTGGATGCAGCTTTTCCCCAGCCTGACCGCCCTGGCCGAGTCTGTGGTAAAGGGAAGCAGGTCATTCCCTCAGACTTCTTCAACACGAAGAAAACTACAAAGGGCTACAAATATTTTGGAAATGAAGAGCAGATGCGTGCGCACGTGATGTCGCAGTCGGAGTCGCATCCGGGATTAAGCCAGCGGGGTGGTGACATCTATCAGCCACAAGCTTTTGACCTCAATGATGTTCAGTTCAACATGTGGCCGGAAGATTTGGGAATTGGATCTCCAACTGCATATCGGATTCCAGATTCACCACCAGATCCGTTTAGCGATATTCCATAGGTATTTATTTTCAACACAATTTATTCGTGTATTATTATCAGTTATAATAATAACATTATATTTTTTTGGTTGGTGGGAAAGAGATGTCTCCTAAGCGTTAATGTAGGACATCCGCCAAACGAAGTTGCTAAAGCGTCCGCCATCGGAAGAGTCCTGTCAGGGAACATGGTGGACTACCAGTTGATTGATCTGATGAACGCTAAGGTGTTCATCGAGATGGTTTTGTGGGAGGAAGCCGTGCTTCCCGTCTCCAATTATCGCCTCAGTTTTATTTTTGTGTCAGATGCTTTGAAGAAAACTGTTGCATGGCCGAAAGATCTTATCAGTTTCGATACTGAGGTAAGTATTCAAATAAGTTTGTATTAATATTCATTTCATTTGATTTAAAAATATGCTTTTAAATGATTTTCGATCAATTGTGTTAGGCAATAGATCGAAAACTGTCAAAATGGAAGGACTCTCAGAGAGATCCTAAAGACAAGTTTAGGGGGACAACTCATGCATTGGAGGAATTGAGGGCCATTGGGGAGGGGATGACTGCCACTGCTTCAATTCTAATATATTTTGGTGCTGATATATTAGGAGCAGACTTTATGGCAGAATTTCAAAAAGTCTTCATTAATGATCTATTGCTGATGGAGCCCGCCGGCGCACCCACTGTGCTTGCATACATAAAGTACGTCTTCTTACAAAATTTTAAAATTTAAGTTTAATGTGTAACTTAAAGTATTACTAATGTGATTACTATTTTTTTTGTAGTTGGTTATGGTCATGGATAAGGAACAAGCGCAGACCTGACTTGAAGGTCGGTTTTTTTAACCTGAACTTCACCACGGGTGGTGGAGTTCAAGATGATATGGAGCAGAGGCGCGAGATGCTGTCCATGAGGATGAGAGTGCCAGGCTGCAATGAGGATATATGCTACTTCCTCCCATACGTAAACATTAAGAAGTAATGTTTTTTATTTATTCATTATATGTTTTTTTTATTTTAATTTGATGTCAATTATATATTTCTCACATAATGTCTGTTCTTCACATGTAGGTTTCATTGGACCTTGGAAGTCATATTTCCAAAGATGAATACTGTTTACCATTTGGACAGCATGTCCTATGAACTTAAGGACGAGATGGCAGATGTGATTCGTATGGTGAATGGGTAAGTGACGCTTTTTGTTTTTTCAATATAAATGTGTAATTTATTACTAAATTTTATACTCATTATAGTTATTCGAATTTGTAGAGGGTTGCGTCGATACTATGAAGCCGGTGACATTAGAGATCACGGGTGCCTGAAAACACATAATGGAAATTGCTATCTGTATGTGTTTCCCTCTTTGGATGTTATTTTTATTTTTATTTTAATGTTATAATGTTTTATTCAAAAATTTTAAAATATATATGCTTGTTTTATGTAGGTTCCACAACAGCAAGATGATAAGGCATGCGGGTATTATGTCATGCGATTTATGTATGACATAATATCACATATATCGCAATATAATGATTTTCACATGGAGGACCTTCAAGATGTAAGTAGAGATCACTCTTAACGATATTACTTTAAAGTTTCATTATTTTATATAAATTGACTTAATATCATTTTGATTACTATGTGTAGGTTTTTCCATTCGGCCGGCAACCATACACCCCAAAACAACTGCTGGAAGTTCAAGACATTGTGGCTCGGATCGCTTTAGAGCATCATCGAGCTATGGGCGGATTTTGATATTTGACATATAATTTGGGAACAATATTTTGTTTGTTTAATTTTAAAATTATTAATAAAATTACTATTTTTGTTTTCAATTATAAAATTGATTATAATTGATTAAAATAATAAAATTGTTTATAATTGTTTTCAATTATTTATTAAAAAAATATTCAATTAAAATCGGTAATATTGATATGTAATTGATCAATTATCATAATTTGATTATATTCCATTAATTAAAATATTAAATTAAAATAGAAAAATCTTGATTTATATATAATACGGCGTTTAGTACTGATAAACGCCGTATTATATATAAACCCAGACGGCGTTTCTTAATAGGAAACGCCGTATATAACTGTAAACATAAACGGCGTTTGGTATTTAAAAACGCCGTATAAGGTCTAATTATAGACGGCGTTTGAGACATTTTAGCTTATATGGCGGTTACTTAAACGGTGTTTTATAAACACCGTATAAGACTCAAATAAACGCCGTTTAAGCGCCTTCTTCACGTAGTGTCTCCCCAGCCCCGCCCAAATCGGCTGATGCCGCATCCTCCGAGCCAGGTTAGAAATATGGTGAACCTCTTCGCAACCTACTTGTTATGTTGTTCAGAAAGCTTCAATCTTTGATTGTTTTGGACGTACCTAACAACACATTTCAAGATGGATCTCCTGTGCACCTCATTCACACGATATTTGATGTGCACCAATGAGTTCAGAAAACATGTGCACCACTAGTCGTGCACCATTACGGACCTTCTCTAATAGTTGAATGTGAGATGGCTGCACCAAATCTGGAGAAGATGACATGGAGATGGCTGGAGAAAAAAGTGCAGCAGCTGTGCATGAGAGAATATGTACGTGTAGCTATAATAAAAATAGATAAGAAAATGTGCAATTTTAAAAAGGAAATAAAGAGATATTGATGAGAGATAATAAAGAAGAGATAATACTACATGATAAATTAATGCTAAAAATAAGGAAAAAGATATTATTTAGATATTATCAACAAAAAATAACGATAAAAAATAAAAAAAGATTAATTGAGAATCGTCGGATTGAATGAGATCAATGGATAATATTGGTTCACAATTTACAAATCAAAATTGGTTTTCATTTGATCCACATTATATATATATATATATATAGAACGTGGATCAAATGAAAACCTGTTTGGATTTGTAAACTGTGAACCAATTCTATCCTTTGATCTGATTCGATCCAACGATCAGATTTTAATTCAATTTTAATTTTTTTGATCGTCACATTTATTTTTGATCCATATCTTTAATGATCCTATATTTATTCTCCTTATTTATAGCTGATTTTATTCTGAACAAATCTTTCAATCTTATAACCTTCCTTTTTATCTTCGATAGTCCATAATCGTTAACTGTTACTGTCGACGCCTGCAAAGCTTTCACGCGCCGCCTGCTGCTGCATTTTTCGACCAATACCCATGTCGACGTCTTCTAATTCGGCAGCCGATATTGCGACAGGTTCTTCCTTTTTTCCAGTGTTTCCTTTTTTTCCAGTTATGTTTTTTTTTTTATAGTGAGTCTGTTCTGTTTTTTATTTTTGATAGTTTTGCAGGCATGTCGATAGGTCAGATTGTTCTGTCCGCCTGCTGATCTGTTCTGTATACCACAATCATTTTTTTTCATTAACCGACAATGTCGCTGGTTGATTTTTTTTCATTCGTAACAATTTACATGTCGGTGCACAAGGCATCTTGGGTTAATTATGTTTCATTCTGCATAATTTACTCGTCGGTGCACCAACGTATTGGGTTTCCTTTTTACCGCTCGCTTAATTATGTATTCCCTTTATGCACACTTGCCTTGCCGGTGTACCAGATTTATAGGCATCTGTTTAGATTTGCTTTTTTTTTTAATTTTGTGCGTAATATCTGTATTGGTTACTTTGGTGCACCGACTTATTGTCTTCTACGTACAATCAGACGCGCCGCTGCTGCTCGAGCTGTATTTGCCGCCGATGCTACCAATGTCGACTTCCTGGAATTCATCTGACGATATTGCGACAAGTTAATTTTTTCCCCAGGTTCATCTGTCGATATTGCGACAGCAGCCTACCAATGGTTGCTGGTGCACCAACCGAATTTTTTTGTATATGTTTTATTTTTGTATTTTTCTGATAATTTTTTAGTTCTGTTTTTAGTCATTCCGGCATGTGTTTTACAGATATATTCTTGTAATCTCATTAGTTATATTTTTATATAAGGAAAATATGATTTCCAACATATTTTTATTTTTGTTTAATTTAATAGTTGTTTCAATTGTAATCATTCGATTGCTGATGCACCAACTCGTTTCTGTGTTTTGTATGAATTTTTTTGAATGTTGTATGTCATGCTTCACAAGTTACAACCGGTGCACTGTGTTTTTGTTCTTTTTTTAGATGCATTTCAAGGTAGTGATGGAAGCAATCTTAGCCTCTCCTTGAATGATGCGTACGCATTTGAAACCCAATGTTCTGAAAACAATGTGGAAGACCATGTTTCTCGAAACATACAAGTCCAACATCTATCGCCATCAACTGAAGATCACACACCCAATGACAGCGATGGTGCACATAAATATGCACCCGAATGTGATGATTCTTTGAAGCCTTTAACAGGAAAATTTTTTGAGAATTTAATTGACAGCGACGGTGCACATAAATATGCACATAAATTTTTTTCTTCTAGTAAGAATCCTGATTTGCTTTTCTTTCTTTTCTTCTCATCCGGTACCATGGAAATCAAAGTCAGTGTACACGGATTTTGTATACGAAAGGGCGAATATGTACCTCAGTTACACTAGCAAATGAGGAATAAATCCTTACCTACTTACAAACACTTGGTAGTCAGCTTTACGTTGTAAGAAGTGCACGAGTTAGATCAACAACAATCTTGGGAAATTCATCATTGGTAGAAGCCTAGTAAGTGATCCAAATGATGAACATCAAATCTAATTTTATTTTTTTTGCCGGTGCATTTGTCCCTTTTGAAACCGTATCAACGTGTTAAGTCGATGCACCATTAACTAACTTTTTTTGAACCAAGTACACAGATTTTATAAACCAATTGGTTGAACATGCACCAAAAGATTAGACTACCAAAAAAAGAAAAAAATGCATCTCCTACTTCTAAACACCTGTTAAGTCAACTCTTACTTTATAAGTAATGCACGAGTTCAGAACAACGAAAATTTAAGGAAGCTCATCACAAGTAGAAGCATTGTAAGTGCTTAACACAAATATATTTTTTGTTTTGTAGCGGTGCATTGATCCCCTGTGGAACCCGTATCTGAGTTTTCCATGGGAAAAATTGAAAGGAAACACTCAACAGACGGTGCACCATTAACTGTATATTGTTCGAAAAAAAACGTAATCGATTCGTGCACCAGTAACAAACCTTGACTAAACTGAAAGCTTTCATTTTTCCGAAATCAGGGGCTTACTAGATTTCAACTATCTCAGTATTTGGGATGTTGTCTTCACCATTTTTGACGATCACCGACCGTCTGAGTTTTTTTACAACCTTCAACTTCTGGAAGTGAACCGGCGGAAGATGGATTGTGAATTAGGTCGGTGGTGCACTTCTCTTCTTAGTATGCCAAGAAAAAAAACGAAATCTTCCCGAGAACGATAGATTAATGGCTGTTCTCTACCTTCACTCTTTGTTTCGAGACGAATTGACAAAGAAAGAAAGTGGGCGCGTGAGGAGGTGGTTAATGGGAGGAGTGAAATGTGGGAATGAGCCGGTTATTTGAGAGATAATTAAGGAGAAGAGATCTTCTTACCTAATTAATCTCATTATTATCCGATTAAGTAGTGATTGCATTATTTTCTAATAAAATCTGGTGCATTGATCTTAATAAAATCAATGATCAGATTTGGTTCACAGTTTACAAATCCAAACGGGTTTTCACCCGATCCGCCCCCTATATATATATATATATATATATATAGCATAATGATTGTGCTCCCACTAACCCTTATGTGAATATAGAGTTCTTCTTCATTTTAGTAATAATTAAATTTCTTTGATTAACAATTTGAAACAAATACTGATCATATGTCTATTTTAGTCTGAGGACATTAAAACTTGCATAGTTTCTAAATGTAAAGGTGTACAACTTTAAAGTTGTATCATACACATCCTCTTAAGAATTTCGTTAAAGAAAATAGTTTTACATCCACGTATTATATTTCAAAACTATTAATAAAACTAGGATTATCCGAATGAATTTAAGTACTATATTGTGTTTCATCGAATTCAAACTCATGAGTTCAACTGAAACATATCACCTTATCCTAAATGTTGGAACATTTCAAATTATATTGGCCCTTTTGAGTATCTCCTTTCATCTAATGATTATACACCATTGGAAGTATCAAACAAAGTTAATATTCTGTTTTGGCCATACACCCTCCATTTTGGATTTCATGACATAAAATCATTTATCGGATTTAGGATCCACCACTGCTTTCCTGTAATTTATAGGTTTATTATGTTGTATTAATAAATGATGACAATGTTTGATCGTCAATTGAACATATTATATATGTTGATGACTTATCACTTGGACCTATGGGGTGTCATCACAAGAATCATAACAACTCATTGTGCACTATTGACCATGATTCTCGAAATCTTTTGAATTACACTCCACTAGCATTAATATTCTTAGGAATTACATTTCCTTAAAAACTCTACTTTGAGCGACAAACAATTTTCCATCCGTGGTAGTTTATCAACTCATTTAATCTATTGAATTTCTAAAAAGAAGCATTTATCAATCTCAGGAGTATGCTTATGAACATTTCAAAAGAATCCATATATATTAAATGAAGGCGATCTCAAAATATTTCACAAGATTCAATCAATCTTAGAATATTTCCAAGACATATTCAATAGGTTATCTTTGTTATTATTCTTGATGACTCCTATTGAGCGCAACAATTTGAGTGCACACACTAGAAGCTTAGTTGAAGATCAGTATAAGATATCATTGATCAAACCATCTCCAACAAAGTTTAATCTATCCTTTCCGACATACAATTAAAGTGTGTGGTGTTCTAGAAGAAGTGAGTTATGAAACTATTTTACGCTCAGTTTGATGATCATGAACTTTTATAATGAACACACTAAGATATTATCAGACATAATGTGCGAACATGGTTAATTTGGAAGTGATAGTAACAATTAGCTTTGTTGCTTACATTTCTGTTTGGTAAGTGCTAAATCTTTGGTGTAAAGGACACATCTTGCTAGATGGCAGCAAATACTTGATATTTTGGTATCCTCACCTTGAATGTGAATGTATGCACTATTTGATTGCTTACACCCTATGATGAAAACTAGGCATCGATCAAAGGTCGTCTAGAATCAACTTTGAAATCCTTTGCAAATGTGATTTGAGGATAAAATCAAAATGAGGATTTTCAGCATCTCATTCTTAAAATGATGATTTAACTATTTAGACATAAGTTAATAGCTTACAATAAGTACGATCCTCATTTATGCGTTGTGTCTTTTTAGCTTATTTATTTAGCTTTGAATTCAGTTAATATATTTTACCAATACTAAACACATTCCACTTTTCAGTAAGTTCTTTATTGATCTTTTATACACCTGAGATAGCTGTTGAATGTCTTCTCTTGCATCTTTTAATTAACACCTTAAATAACTGTTGAATCTTTGCTTTTGCATCTTTTTCACCGACCCACTCACCCACTTACTGCATATTGTTTTAAAGTTGTGCTATTATTCCATGTATTTCTTCAGTAGTTCTTTTGGGATAACACGACAACCATGATTAGTGAGCTAGCCAGTTGAGATAAGCTGCATGGTCAGTTTGGTAATAAGAAGCAACATGAACATGAAAAGAGGAGATAAAAGAGTGTTTTGTCTTGCAACAATGAGCGGCGTTTCATATGCGGTCTTAACAATGATAGAAATAGATGGAGTACTAATGAAAGAAAGATTGGTACTATCAGGAGTCATATAAAAAAAGCAACAGAATCAAGAATCCATAAAAAAATTGAAAAAGAAGAGTGAGAAGATGGTGTAGAACGCTAAGTAATAGAAACAACAACTCATGGAGGTGTAAAGGCAGTTATGCGACAAAGTGACATGAGCATCTCTTGTGTCTCATAACTAGCAGAACTCCGTTGTCAGTCTCCAGTACCAAAACTACCAACATTACATGCACCCTGTAAAGGATGACCATCTCGACGAGACTGAGCCTACTTCTTCTTGTAACAATATGCCTCCACATATTTATCCCAATCACAGGCCACAGTGAAGACCACCACCTCCTCCACTCGTAGAAGAACCCCACCTAAAGGAAACACTGCAGGCGAAGGGACGGAGATTTTAGAAGCAGAAGAACGAACAGCCAAGACTGAAGAAGAGTGTAATAAGCTTGCGGTATAAAGACGCGTCTCCTCATCACAAAGACAGGTTAAAAAGTCATAAGTTTGATGTATCTCAAGAGCAATCTTCTGAGCCTTACAAGACTCACAAGTGTCAGGTGATAGTGGAGGACCAATAGAATCAAGATGGTGTCACACCTCCGCAATCTGATCAAAGAACTCCTCAATTGTAGCATCGCCCTATCATAACTGTTGCTCTTGACATAGATCGGTAATGTATGTAGACTGACGATAGACTCATAATGATCACACAAAAAAGTCCGCATCTGATGTGCATGATCGAAGTGAACAATAACTTTAGATAGACGCTTCTCCATACTAGTAGTAAGAACAGAAGCACTGTACGCAATAAACTGAGGAGTGATAGACTCATAATCAGCAAGCACCTTCTTCTTTACAAGCTCTTCAGCGTCATTAGGAATTACATGTATGGTATGAGGAGTGATAGAAGCTGGACAAGGTCGATAATCTATAAGAAACTCTAAAATACGAAGGTCATGCATATGCATATGCATATGCAGATGTATGCGATGAACCCAATCTCGATAATTGGTGCCTTTGAAAAGTACAAAACATCGCATAATCTGCACATCATCTGACCAATGAACTGGGAGGAGAAAGAGACGTCATACTGAAACACCAGCGACAAACGGCAAGAAGAAATCAACAAGTGCGGTGGATTTTGCATGCAAGTGCGAACATGCACAAACGACGTTTAGGAGAAAAATTTAACTCTAAATTTGTTTCTATATATCATGTTATGAATATCACTTGTATTCAATATGAGGGCTCTGCCCGAATATATACATGTACTTTTATCAGGAAATATGCACAAAACCTTATACAATAGGAAAATACAAAGAATACATATACATCTAACATCCCCTCAAACTGAAAATGAATAAAAAAAAACAATGAGTTTGGAATGATAAAATATGTGCTGAACTTCTCAGATTGGTTCAGATTCATGCCTTTCATAAGGACATTTAAACCTTTAGTTAGACTAGTATTAGTTTAATGAAAAAACATAAATTTGCAACCTTTCAGATGATGTTATTTTTCCAGGTATGGGAAAGTGGCAGGACCTTCTAATTCCAACACGTGCGGTCTGGAAACACCAAACCGAATCACACCTTCAAAACACAAGGCTGCTTCATTTGAACGCCTGTGCAGAAGCCATAAGAGCAAGCACTCCACCCACCCAAGGTAACTGTTTGTTCAAATGGGTTTATTAGTTTCTTTGTCTTATTTCTTGTTGAAATCCTTCATTGGGTCTTCATGAGGACTTCTTGTTGGATTGGGGTCATCCATGTTGATAACTTTCAATCTCTTGGTCTCCCAGATGCTGCCATTCTTTTCAATGTGATTCACTTCAGGGATGTGGCATAGTTTATCATAGTCTGTGCCTTTGATAGGAAACAGTTGGACTGCTGAGATCAGTTCAGCAGGCATGGTTATGAAATCAAAAACTCGCAATTTTGAGAGCTTATTAATACCCTCATGGCAGTGTCTTCAGAAGCGCACAGCTATTGATTACGAATCTTTCAAGATTGGGAAGGGCTGTATGTTCAATTTTCACAGTTTCCAGCGACTCGAATTCATGAAGACCCAAAATTCTCAACTTCTTAAACGTATCGGCCTTGAAGTTAAGCGTGGTCCCTGTGCATACTTGAAGAAATTCCACATGAACTAAATTGGGCAAATCCTCTAATGTCTTCAACGGGTCTTCGTCCACCTGCAACCTGCTTGACTTCAAAAAGATTTTTGTAAGTTTGTTCAATGAACTTATCCAAGCTGGTAATGACTCTAATCGTCCAGTCAAATAAAGGCGCCGAAGTTGCTCTGGAGGATGTCTTATGTACTGCAGGTCAAGTATCTGATCTTTGGCAGCACTGATAGACAATGCACGAAGGTTTTTCAACTTTTCAACTGATGAGTAGAGCACAGGACCATTTTCTCTAATTAATTCTATGATTACCAACCTTCGTAATTGTGTAAGTATCTCCAGCTCTCTGATTATTATATTGGATCCCTGACCGCCCTCTACAGAACATAGTTTTCGAAGAAAAGTTAAACTTCGAATCCCACTTGGTGCCTTGAAACCATATCTGGAGGGAAAATCTGTATAGGTTTCAAACTTATAACGGTAGATAAGTAGGTTCCCGAGTTGCTGGAGCTTTAGGATTTCATTTGGTATTTTTGAAATGAGAGTATTCTTAAGGTCTAAGGTCTGGAATTTCTGAAGCATACCGATGGAGTTTGGCATTGTTTTGACCTGAGTATCTTTCAAGCTCAGATACCTTAAGTTGAACAGATTGACAATAGCTGATGGAAATTTTTTTAAACTTGCACCTTGCAGATCCAAGACAGT
>NQLW01000008.1:2867426-2885619 GCA_002312845.1 Kalanchoe fedtschenkoi
GATGGCTCGGTCGCGGTGTTCCTCTCCAAGTACTGAGTTATCGGGGGTATGACATCAACGGCTACAGTTTCTACACCAGAGAGCAAGATTTGAGAAGTGTGATGCAAAACAGCGGTGTCACTCTGGCCTCTGTTGAAGATCAATCATACTTCGAAGTTATAGAAGAAATTTGGAAATTGGATTACACTCACATGCGCATACCCGTATTCAAATGCTGGTGGGCGGATAACCGGTACATTCGTGATGATGAGTTTGGGTTTAAATTAATAAACACCAAGCGTCAAGGATATAAGGATGATTCATTCATTCTTGCGGAACAAGCGAAACAAATTTTTTATGTGACTGACCCTATCCACCCAACTTATTCCATCGTAGTGAATGGAAAACAGCAGCATATGACAGAAGAATCCCTCATTGACGATGATATTGTTCCTGTGATATCGAGAGTACCCAGTTCCGACTTACATGTTGATGATGGAGATGCATATTGTCAAAAAACAGATCATAGTGAGGGTATTTGGATACAGACATGAAATTTTGTTAATTTTTTAAGTTTTTTACTTTGCAAATTTTTGTAATTTCTTTTATAAATTTTATTTTTATTAATTAATTTATGTGTTAAAAGTAAATATTTGAATGAAAAATCGAAGGTGGTATTCGAACGGAAATTTTAAAAAAATTAAAATATTAACTTATACGGCGTTTATAGAAAATGAACGTCGTATATATTCTAAAATTTTGAATTTTTAATTCGACTATAATTTGCGCCTAAAAATAACTAAGACATTATACGGCGTTTATAATAACAAAACACTGTATAAGTAACGAAAAAAATTAAAATTAAAATATACT
This sequence comes from Kalanchoe fedtschenkoi, assembly GCA_002312845.1. Taxonomy (NCBI): domain Eukaryota; kingdom Viridiplantae; phylum Streptophyta; class Magnoliopsida; order Saxifragales; family Crassulaceae; genus Kalanchoe; species Kalanchoe fedtschenkoi. Next base: position 2,868,279 of record NQLW01000008.1, read on the forward strand.
TATACGGCGTTTATTTCTAATAAACGCCGTATAAGATATAGTATATACGGCGTTTTTGATTTAAAAACGCCGTATAAGGACTTACCATCCTCACTTACTCGGCTGAACTCAGATCGGGAAACCCTACCAGCGAACGACCGCCGCCTGCTCTGAGCTTCAACCACCGCTTAAGGGATCAATTCTGCATCGATTTTTCTTACTAAGGTAACGATTATGACGCTTTCCTCGTATTATACATATATATATCTTATTTACACTGAATAATTGATTTTAGTTGTTGTTGGCTGCCGGTTATAGTTGAGTGTTATGATGCTTTCCAGCATATTTTTTGTAAAGTTATGGTTGATTTTAGTTGTTGTATAGCTCCCGGGAAAAGGATGTTTCATGCTAAAATAGAAAACGATTTGTAAAGTTATATTTTGTCGTTTACTGTTTTTTGCTGTTGTGTGTTAATTTGTCGTTTTGCTGTTCGGATTGTATTTCGCCATTAACAATTTATTATTGGGTATGACAGCACACAATGTCGAGCAGTGATGAACATGGGAGGCGCGGTGAAATCCGTCGTGATGGAGCCGAAGAGGGCAGAAAGAAAGGTCGACGCGGAACAGTGAAGATGTCGAAATTAGTCAAGTTGCGGTCGAAAGAAGAGCGTCTTCACGTTACGTGGGACAAATATGGTGATCCGATTGGAGATAATGGGAAGATGTTCTGGAGTGAACTGGGATTGAACGCTCGCAAAATGGTGCCGTTGACGGCACATCGAGATTGGCAAAAAGTGGACAAGAGGTTCAAAGAGTACATCTGGGACTCCATGACGGTAATATTTGTGTATGTTAAATTTATCAAATGTAATATGTTTTTCCAATTATCGCCTCGGTTTTATTTTTGTGCCAGATGCTTTGAAGAAAACAGTTGCATGGCCGAAAGATCTTATCAGTTTCGATATTGAGGTAAGTATTCAAATAAGTTTGTATTAATATTCATTTCATTTGATTTAAAAATATGCGTTTAAAATGATTTTCGATCAATTGTGTTAGGCAATAGATCGAAAACTGTCAGAATGGAAGGACTCTCAGAGAGATCCTAAAGACAAGTTGAGGGGGACAACTCATGCATTGGAGGAGTTGAGGGCCATTGGGGAGGGGATGACTGCCACTGCTTCAATTCTAATATATGTTGGTGCTGATATATTAGGATCAGACTTTATGGCAGAATTTCAAAAATTCTTCATTAATGATCTATTGCTGATGGAGCCCGCCGGCGCACCCACTATGCTTGCATACATAAAGTACGTATTCTTACGAAATTTTAAAATTTAAGTTTAATGTGTAATTTAAAGTATTACTAATGTGATTACTATTATTTTTGTAGTTGGTTATGGTCATGGATGAGGAACAAGCGCAGACCTGACTTGAAGGTCGGTTTTTTTAACCCGAACTTCACCACGGGTGGTGGAGTTCAAGATGATATGGAGCAGAGGCGCGAGATGCTGTCCATGAGGATCAGAGTGCCAGGCTGCAATGAGGATATATGCTACTTCCTCCCATACGTAAACATCAAGAAGTAATGTTTTTTATTTATTCATTATATGTTTTTTATTTATTTTAATTTGATGTCAATTATATATTTCTCACATAATGTCTGTTCTTCGCATGTAGGTTTCATTGGACCTTGGAAGTCATATTTCCAAGGATGAATACTGTTTACCATTTGGATAGCATGTCCTATGAACTTATGGACGAGATGGCAGACGTGGTTCGTATGGTGAATGGGTAAGTGACGCTTTTTTTTTTCAATATAAATGTGTAAGTTATTACTAAATTTTATACTCATTATAGTTATTCGAATTTGTAGAGGGTTGCGTCGATACTATGAAGCCGGTGGCATTAGAGATCGCGGGTGCCTGAAAAACACACAATGGAAATTGCTATCTGTATGTGTTTCCCTCTTTGGATGTTATTTTTATTTTTATTTTAATGTTATAATGTTTTATTCAAATTTTTTAAAATATATATGCTTGTTTTATGTAGGTTCCACAAGAGCAAGATGGTAAGGCATGCGGGTATTATGTCATGCGATTTATGTATGACATAATATCACATATATCGCAATATAATGATTTTCACATGGAGGACCTCCAAGATGTAAGTAGAGATCACCCTTAATCATATTACTTTAAAGTTTCATTATTTTATATAAACTGACTTAATATCATTTTGATTACTATGTGTAGGTTTTTCCATTCGGCGGCAACCATACACCCCAGAACAAATGCTGGAAGTTCAAGACATTGTGGCTCGGATCGCTTTAGAGCATCATCGAGCTATGAGCGGATTTTGATATTTGACAGATAATTTGGGAACAATATTTTGTTTGTTTAATTTTAAAATTATTTATAAAATTACTATTTTTGTTCTCAATTATAGAATTGATTATAATTGATTAAAATAAAAAAATTGTTTATGATTGTTTTCAATTATTTATTAAAAACATATTCAATTAAAATCGGTAACATTGATATGTAATTTATTAATTATCATAATTTGATTATATTCAATTAATTAAAATATTAAATTAAAATAGAAAAATCTTGATTTATATAATACGGCATTTTATGGTAATAAACGCCGTATATATGCTATAATAATACGGCGTTTATTCCTAATAAAACGCCGTATATATGCTATAATAATACGGCGTTTATGGGTAATAAACGCCGTATTTGAAGTTAAACCTAGACGGCGTTTATTGTTCATAAACGCCGTATATAAACGGCGTTTTTGTAGTTAAAAACGCCGTATAATGTCTAATCATATTCGGCGTTTGGAACATTTGAGCTTATACGGTGGTTTCTTAAACGGCGTTTTACAAACGCCGTATAAGAATAAAATAAACGCCGTCTTAGACCCATCTTCACGTAGTGCGTGTAGTGACTTGGTGGGAGATTTGGACCCAGCTTGTTTGAAAGAATGCGTGAAGGATTGCGATGGTGGTATCAGGGATTATCTTCAGATGCCGATGGAGGATTTCTTTCAGATTGTGATATCACCATTAAATCGTTTTCTATGTGACACCAAAATTATAAATGTAAATACAGTTTGAATCCAGTACTGCATAACAATTTGCTATTGATTTCTAAATAACATTGTTCCAAACAAAAATTAAATATATTTAAGTAACAGTCAGTTGCCCAGAATTTCTCTTCTCCATCATCGCTTCCGATCTCTGGAGCCATAAAACTAAGTTATGGGATAAAATAAAATTCACTTATGAAACCAGATGCACTGTTATGTTAGAGTCTTGAATTCTAATTTAATTACGTTATTTTTTTAACGCAACGAAAATTCATCTATCTCGAGCTTCAATAGAAGATAAAACGGACTCTTTTGGACATCTAGGAATTCTAGTCTTATCTCCCCTCAAAATCTGTCTGATTCTCGCCCGACACCTGCTAACATCACTTCAGACATGAAATCGGATCCTGCTCCCTAAGTTGCACGGATATGGGAAAGAAACGTAAATGAGTGAGAGTACGGATACAAAAAAAAAATGTGAATTTTAAAATTATTAGAAAGTAGGTATGACACAGAAATACTTACTAAATCCGCTAAAAATTTATTATTTTTAATTATTATCTGAAAAAAATTGCAATTAGTTGTTATGAGTAAAATTGGAATAGAAATTATGGGAAAAACGGATATTGTCGTTTTGAAACTGTGTTTGGAAACATCCAAAAAAAACACTAAAAACATGAAAGTTTGAAACCAAAAAATCTCTAAAACTTAAAAATACTAAATCTTATAAAAATAATCTAAACGTCATCATTTCAGACGCTAGGATATGTAGCTTATATGCCCTGACAGGGTATATCCGCTAAGTCCTAAAATTATTATAATTATTATATACAAACAAACAATAAAAAGAAGTGGGAAAATTATTAAGGTTTTTTAAACATATAGTTAATAATTTTTAAGCCATTAAAATGATAAAGAGTCTCTTCAATTTTCTAGAGCTTCGTTTTAGAAATGGATATGGGTAAGAAATACGGCACCCATCCAAAATTTTTGTGCAACATAGCGTTGCTCCACTCCATTCCACTACCACCGCTTACTAAATTGCGGTTTGAACTATCACGATTTTTAAAAAAGGTGCGATAAAAAAAAAATCGGACTGATTTTGGATGATGCTTAAGATCAGCTTATTTGATTTCTTAAATATAATTGCTCTTATTGAATTTGTTAAGAATTATGCATAGTTATCAGAACCGGACCGGACCGGCCGGTTCGACCGGTTGGACCGGGAACCGGACCTGGTACCGGTCCGATTCGAAATTAATACCGGGGTGCACACTGAACCGGAAAAAACCGGATAAACCGGCCGGTTTTTTACAAGATCGGTGAACCGGACCGGTCTGGTTGAACCGGTTTAGTGTAATTGATGGTTTAATTAAGGTTTAATTGCATATCATTAATAGCCAAAAATTTATTTTATTAAAATGCTTGAGCTGGGATTCGAACCCAGCCCTTTGGGCTTCCATGCGAAAGCTCTAACCACTAGACCATTAAGATATTTTATGATTTTTAGGATAACTAGTAGATTAAATGTAATATTTAATAATAATTACATTTAAATGAACCGCCGGTCGAACCGGTTTGAACCGCCGGTTCAACCGGAAAACCGGAAACCGGAGCCTTGACCGGTTCGGCCTCCGGTCCGGTTCTGATAACTATGGAATTATGGATCATTAAGTATGAAAAGATCAAAACAATATTATTTATTTTGATAATCAAATGACGTAATTTTCGCACACAAATCTAAATCTTATAATAATATTAGTTTAAGAATGTAATGGTAACTTTTATTTTAGAAAATCAGTATAATTTTTTTTCATCGCACCCTTTTTAGAAATCGTGATATAGTTCGGACCGCAATTAGGTAAATGGTGATAGTTATCAGGGCCCATTTTGGATTTTATCCCTTAAACAAATGATAAATGACTAATATGGGGCTTGATTTGGTGGTTTGAAGTATTGTCAAACACCCACAAATTTTAGGCTCAAACTATGGTGGTACGACACTTGGCATGTATTTGTTGGAGAAACGTAAGAGCTGGTCCGCTGCAAGTCTGACTAAATATTGATTATCTGTTCAAAGTAATTTTTGAAGTATTGATTATTTAATTAGACAAGATAAATAGAATTTAAATTTTTTAATCTCAAATAATTATTCTCATTGTATGATAAATGTATTAAAAATATAAGAAAACAAATGATAAATGAAACACAGTGTATGGAGGAATTCATTTTTCTCTCATTTTCTATCATTAAATTTTTTAAACTAATATAAAATTCGATGTCAAATTAGGACCTGATATTCATCTTAATAGTCATCCAAAAATATGAAATGGAAGAATCTTCATAGTGTCAAATTAAGTAATTTTTTTTTTTGCATTATTCCCATGACATTTTCTTTTCAATGCAAACTTAGCCTAAACAACCATGTTCAATTATCCGTTAAAAGTGATGTTTGAAGTATTGATTATTTAAATCAGACAAGTTAAATAGAATTTGAATTTAAAGTCATTTTTTACATGAACATAACACTATTGAAAAAACACTATAAATAGCATTCTTTCTTAAAAAAATATGAAATTCTTTGAATATGATGTTTTCATCAAATATACATAAAGATGTCATTGAAATGTTCTTTAATTTTTCCAAAAAAATAAATTATAATATGATTTTTCTTCCATATGCCTAAAGCATACAGCTATTTTATGTTCTACTTTTTTTTAAAAAAAAATATTTGTGTGTTGATAATTCCTTTTTCTTTAACACAAACAACCCATTTGAATTTCCATATTTAGCTAATTTAAATTAGGGAAAAGGAAATGTTCATTACATTGTCGAAAAATTATACACAATTGTAGGTAAAATGGTTTTAAATGTCTATTATAAAAACTTTTTTTTATATATATATATATAGAGGGTGAATCAGTTGAGAACCTCCTTACGTTGAAAACCTTGTGGACAAACGTCGACCAATCATTTTCTGCGTAAAATGACTGTGTTTTGATTACGATATTTCCTTATTACAACTTCATTTATTATTCTGAGCAATTAATTTAATAATGAATATCTGTATAATATCTTTTCATGATTCTTGCCTAGTAATTAACCCAATTATATTATATTATGTAATATTTTTACTATGCCCATTCTTATATATGGTTTTTGACAGTGAATAATTTCTGACAGTGAACATCTATTTTGACAGTGAATTTTGACAATGAACATGTTCACCATTAATATTCACTATCATAATAAAAAAATAAGAACAGATTCAGATAAAAATATATTAACTACTGAAAAATGAAAAAATATTCACTATTTATTAATAATTCTAAAAAAATTTATTAAATAAGTGTGAAAAAATTATAATTCAGAAAAAATCTATAAAAAGTTCATTGTCCGAAAATCCGTAAACACATGAAAAAAAATGACGGTGAACATTGATTACATAAATTTGGTATTTTTTTGCACATAAAATTTTTATTGAATGAAAAATAATAAAATCTTAAAACATTAATGATATTTAACAAAATATATCAAATAGTTATACTTTCCATATATATCATATTTAATGACTCTCATACAATAAATGAAGTATCATAAATGAACTTAAAAAAGGAAATAAGATGATTGGTCCACAATTGTCCACGATGGTTCTCAACGTAAAGAGATTCTCAACAGATCCTTCCCCTATATATGGAAGGGATCCGTTGAAAACCTTTTTATGTTGAGAACCTTGTGGACCAATAATATTCACCGATTAGTTTCCAAATTAAACCCAAATGAAAACAACAGAATTAATGAATGTGAGACATAAGATGAGCATAATTAATTCATTTGATATAATGTATTAAAGAGGGGCGTGTGGCTTTTATATGGTGTCAATTAAGAAATTTTAGTTTTCCTTTAATTGTGTTTAAATATTTGATTGACATATTTTATTTTTTTATTTTTGTAATGAACATTGACGGTGAATATTGGTGGTGAACAATAAATGATGTTCACTATCATGAACAACAGATTAATGTTCACTATCAATAGAGTTTATCTAAATGTATAAAAATACCAAAAAACAATAATTTTTAAAATTTGTGACATGTGCACCATTCAAATATGTATCACAAAATGGTGAACATCTCATAAATTAAAATACAATAAAAATGGTGAACATAATATATAAATAGAGAGAATTAAAAAAATATAATTGGGGTGTGAATAAATATGTGTGTAATAAGGGAGGAAATATAGAAATTAAATATAATTTTGGTGTGATTTGGGTGATTTATTGCTGATTGAATAATTAGAATTGATTTAATTACATTCCTAAGAAATAAATTAACATAATATAATAAATGAAGCTATGACATAAAGTTGTTTAGGGACCAAAACGCAGTCGTTTTGTGACATAAATGATTGGTCCACATTTGTCAACAAGATTCTCAATTTAAGGAGGTTTTCAACTAATCCACCATATATATATATATATATATATATATATATATATATTGGTCATTTTAAAAGTATAAATTGCACAATAACTAATAAAGGTATGTAAAAAGTATCCTTAAAACTTTTTATATACAACACATTGGTCATTATATTTTATGTTTTCAAATAATCAATATATCCTTAAACGTCAACCTACATGAATTTGAAATCATAAACATTTTAGTAATTTATCTGCACATATACAAAAAATTTCTAGAACGACGAAAAAAATCCTGATACCCATTAATTTAAATGGAGATAAGATGAGACCACTTTTTTTTTTTTTTTTTTTTGGAGAAATCTAGTAAAGATATTTAAATTCAGGTGGTGGTAACACAGTATATAATTCAGCTTCAGCCAACACCAAATTAAACACACACATCCATATAGCAATGGAGAACATGAGTAAGAATCTGCTAAAACTGGCGATGGCTTTGCTAGTGCTGGGAATTGTAATGGATGCATCTGAGGGGCAACCTTCACCTTCATGTTTAGCAAATTGTTTACAAAAATGCACGAGTGCGAGAGGGTTGGACGTACCTTGCTTTGGAGATTGTGCGAAGGATTGCAGTGTTGGTATCAAGGGATTATTTAGTGATGCTGATGGAGGCTTCGACGAACCTCATTCTCGCACCAACAACTAAAAAAGCCCTTTGCTAAACATTATGATGTAATTAGACCTGGTCATGCATCAATCAAATATGCTCGTAGTTATAATCTTTAAATCATCTCCTGTCTGTGACACCAACATTTAACATAATTAGATCTGGTGTTGTGCAGTAATTTATAATTCATTTCTAGATAACAATGTTTTAGAATTGAATACGCATATTTATATAAAAGTCGTGTGGTTAGAAATTCTGACAAGCGATTTTTCATCAGCATTTCCGATTTGATATGTAAATTTTGTGATTTAGGTCATATTTATAGTTTTGTAAATTATTTAAGACAAAAATACATAAATCTTACACTAAGGCTGTGTTTGGTTTAAAGAAAATTTGGTGGAAAGGAAATTTGAGGGAAAATTGAAAGGAAATGAAATTCTTAGATGATTTCATCTAATTTTTTCTTGTTTGGTTTCATTAGGAAAATGTCAAGGAAAATTGTTTGGAATCCGTTTCATTTTCTATGATCATTAAAAGTCTTAAGGAAAAATATGTCAAAAATATCAACATTTCATCATCACTTCATACGTTGAATTTGTTTAAAAATTGATTAATTGGTTGAGATACATTGAATTTGATTGAATTGATTTGTTAGAGATAAGAATTACATTTTCCATCAAAATTTCCACCTAATTTTCTTTCCCTCCTATTTTCCATCCAAACCAAATAATGAATTTTACTAATTTTCCATCAAATTTTCTTTTCCTCCAAATTTTCCCTAAACCAAACTCAGCCTAAAGAACATGTTAAAATCTTTGGCGTGTGGGATAATTGAAATGAATATCTTACAATTCAACGAATCGGCACAAGACGAATTAGAAGTTTTTTGTGCTCTCATCGTATACATCTCTAAAAAGTTATAAAAAAAATAAAAAAATCAGATTCTAATGACATAGCGGGTGATCCAAATGTTGTGTTAATCTTGACATGACCCAAATGAAAGGTCCTATAACGATAGGATTTTGGTTCCGTCGCTCAGTAACAGTATACAAATGACATAACATACATTTGAGAAGTACATCGATCCAAATTCAGGTTCTTTGTCTGACAAACTCAGTAAACAAATCTCGATAATTAGAGGCGCTGAAGTGATCGGAAAATTATCATCGTCAGAAAATTTAAGTCATCTTCTCCAGTCTGAAGAAATCATCCAGAAGATTTCTACTTTGTCCAACCCCGGTCATTATTATGATTCCGCATTTTATTGTCCGAGTTCTTCGAGGAATTTTGGATTCGCTCGGAAGAGGTGAGTATCTTATCCTCACTTACTCCATTTATATAATATAACACTCTTGCTAATATTATTATAAAAGTAAGTATTTTATGCATGTTATGTATATGTCTACTTAGCAAAAGGTGAAAATTATATATTTTGCACTCATTCATGCAGACATGTTACATCATGTCTGCGAGGTTTTGTTACACAAAAAGATAGCGCATTTTAATAAATGATTGATTTGATGATCTAGATCGACAGTGACGATTACCTAGTCAATAACGATTTTACGTCACATTTCATGCTTGTGAATGACGTCATACATACTTGCATTTGAATTGCATTATTTTGAGATAATTTAAAATATATGTATATATGCGAACTAAATATGATGAGAGTAATCTAACACATACACGGGTAAAATACGAATAGTGAGCTGTATGCGATTGTATTATTAAATGATAAATGACCCCCCTGACTCATCATAGCATGTGCGTCTTATTTACTCACTTAGTCACTTTGACTCACCATTTTTTCCCACTTTTAGACACATGTAATCAGTCAACTATTGTGGAGTTTAAATAGATACGAGCGAGTCTACATTATAATGTCATACAATGATCAATCAGCTTTTGGATCTTTATATATCTATTATATGAGATAGTAAACAGTGCTTCGTAGTACTTTGGTAGGATCCTGATAGTATAATTTGAATACAAGTTTATTTTGAATTTGTATTATACTTACAAGATTTGTGTTTAAGTTGATTGTGGTAATTAGGTTTTGACGTGTAAGGATGATTTGACCAAAAATCAAATGCTAATCGCGATTCATATTTTTTTTATCATGACAATATCACTGATTTTCAAATATTATTATTATTTATTTAAATAATGAATCTATTTAAAAGCTACAACATTACCGTATGAATTTCAGAAGACTCTAACAAATCTTCACATTCGATTGGTTTAGAATCTCTCAAGTTTTCAACATCTACAAGATCATAATCGAATCCATTTTAGGGTAAGGAATAGTCATAAATACCATAAAACCTTAAAATCAAACCTAATCAAAATCTTAAAATTTGTAAACCCCAAGTGTCCATAACCTTAAAATTTTTATAAACATAAAATCCAAAAAAATCTAAACACTCTAAAACCGACAATTTCAACAATCTAAAATAGCATAACCCAAAATCTCTAAAAAAAGTGGCAAAACAATGTTGTTTGTCCAATACCTTCCCTAACTTACTTGAGGTGTCACCCATATTCTCTTTTCCCTTATATTATATAAATAAATTATGAAAAATATTATGATTATGTGTATTTTTATGATTTAATTAACAAGTATCTAATTAACGCTATTAAGTTTAAATTGTTGAATCATAAGTCAGATGTTGATGATAAATTAATCACAATTATGCAACAAACTTTACTCACACTTCAATTCTGAAATTTTAATCAATATTGAAAAACTAATTAATAATCAACGTCGAGTATTGTGATAGGGTAAAGATCCTCTCCTTGACACATGAGGGAATTTTTCTCCTCATTCACCTAAATCACTATCAGGCTAATTGGATTGGACAAATTCGGCAGAAAAAAAATCTTCATTCTCCATAGGGAGCGACAGAGAGCTGACACACCTAATGAAAACTTTCATTCTCCGGGATTGTTCGTCGTTCTCTTTCACTTCCATCGGTACATCTATAACCAAGAAGACGCTCGACGGAAGGAATACTAACATGGTTAGAGTCACCGCAACCTGACACAAACCCTAATTTTCTTCCAGAATGAATCACCATGGTTAGCTCGATCGTGGTTAGCATCCGCCTTCTCAGACGGAAAAGCTCCGTTTCGACAGAATTGCCCTTCTCTGCTGTTGGATGATGTCAATTCGACGCCACACTCTCAACTTTTTAGTTTTAGAAAAGAGTGACAAGGAAATCATGATAGAGATATAAGCAATTCTGCAACAAATTGCTTTCAGCATTACATACTTGTCATGCCTTGATGAACCATGTAATTTTCTTTCTGAATTGTGTAAACTGGTTTCGATTTGATGTGCATTGGTTATTTGTCACAGTTATGACTTAAGAATTTGTTAGAACAGTATCAAAATTTATGCTAATGGGGATCTTTCTTTTTTCTTCCGATGAGTGTTTAATGTGTTAGCAAATACAAATGTAATGTTGCTGCTCCATTTATCCGGATGGCGAGTCACTTGAAATTGATACCTAATTCTCAAATAGTGAAGCGTTATTCCTTTGACACAAAGGTAAAGATTCCAGTTCCAGGCCAGGCCATGGTCGTATAAAAAAGGAAGCTAACACATGACATTCCTCAGGTTTCTCTAGAGCTCCATACTTGCTTCAATGTCAGGCCATGGTCGGAGCAGAAGGATTTAAGTATTTAACAGTAATTGAAGAAACCGATCTCCATGGCGTTGCTATGGAAGCATGCAGTACTGCAGCACATCAGCTCACATTTTCTGATCAATAATGAGGATTTCCACACATGCGGCATGTGCGAGATCCGGAGCCATAGGTTTTGGGGTGAGAGTTTCAGACATTAGTGTGACTCATGATTGGAAGCTTTGGACGAAGACGGCAAAGACTCTGCGTAGTGAAATCATGCAGACCAGAATGCTTAAATCAACTTGTAATTGTTGACTTGCTTCAAAAGTTGGTTAAACTACCTTCTGATACACAAGCATCAATGATTGCTTAGAAGACCTTCATTATAAATCATTATTTACTTCTGATTCTCACATCTACCCGGACAACAGAGATGGATAAAGGAATGTCCTGGGCTGGTCAATGGGACTACAACACAGACGTTCTTTCACCCTCAAGCCAAGAAGGTAAGTAAAGGGGATATTCCTGCAAAGCGAAGTATTGGAAGAACAAACTGAGTTTCAAATGGATGAAGCAGTTGATATTGTAAGATCACTGACAGCTTCTTGTACTACATTCACTACAAGCTGATCCCACTACAAAATTTGGCTTGAAAGCTAATGACCTGTTACAAAAAACAACTAACATTTTGTAGTCCACATATCACAATGTTATTGGAATTAACCCTTAAAACACAATCCAAGTATAACTTCCAATCTATCCCAAGATATATAATCAAGAGCATAACTTCTTTAATTCATTTCACTACAGAATTTCACCAACTTACCAAGTCATCTGGATTTAAGGCTACAACCACAATGCAGGTGAAGAATAAAGTCTCAATGGTCCAAAATATAATCTATAATCAACAATGTCTGAACATATAAATCTGAAATTTTCATATAAGCTACCCCTAAAATTTAACTACAAGAGCAATATGTTCTAATGTAAGACAAATACATACATCTGCCATAATCCATAGCTTGCTGACTAGTAACTGCACAAGAGGTTCTAAAGTAGAACAATTCAAAAGCCATTAAAGTCTGGCAAAACTGAGAGTGAGGCGTCGACTTGACATCATCCGGGAGAGAGGGCAATCTTGTCGAACCAAGCTTCGAATTCGGACATGGACGGAGCTTTTCCGTCTGAGAAGGCGGATGATAACCACGATCGAGCTAACCATGGTGATTCATTCTAGAAGAAAATTAGGGTTTGTGTCAAGTTGCGGTGACTATAACCATGTTAGTATTCCTTCCGTCGAGCGTCTTCTTGGTTATAGATCTACCGATGGAAGTGAAAGAGAACGACGAACAATCCCGGAGAATGAAAGCTTTCATTAGGTGCGTCGGCTCTCTCTCGCTCCCTATGGAGAATGAAGATTTTTTTTCCGCTGAATTTGTCCAATCCAATTAGCCTGATAGTGAAAAGCAAGTAATGGTAATTTCATCATTCAGGTGAATGAGGAGAAAAATTCCCTCCTGTGTCAAGGAGAGGATCTTTACCCATTGTAATATATGTAATAATACATTTTCACAGGAATGTTAATACATTTATTAGGCTGGATTAAATTAGTTGAATCCATTACATAGTAAAAATCATACGAAACCATCAACCACTGACACAATTAATTATTAAGTGTTTCCTATTGCAGATTAATCGGATCCACACTCATTGAACTCAACTTGGACGATGTGGGATAATGTCACAATAATGCTCAACACTCCCCCTCACTTGCGAGGGTCTTTGTTAACCTCGACAAATAGGAACTCATGCGGATCTAGTTAACCATCACGGGAATGTTCTAAGAGTGCGGCCAAAATCCTCTCTGATACTATGTAGATTAGTCGGATCCACACTCAAAATCAATTGTCAATGAATGAATGTGTCCGGCTATATATGAGGATCAATCTTGAGCTCAACTTGAACGATGTGGAATAATACCACTATGCTCAACACATATAGTCTATGTGCTTTATAAATTTATCAAATCAAGCTCCATTAAAACCTGCAGGTACAAATCTCTACCCTGCAAGAAACAGAATCCAGGTTGAATATTTGGATATGAATACATATTAAGATAACTGTGTGCGGTGATAGACAGTGAAATGGGGTGGACTTACCTCCATAGAATTCCACCAAATGTGATTTCTAATCTGCACTCTCGAATAATAAATGATAATTAAGATTGGGGGATAAAAATGAAAAAGCTAGCAAGTAAAATTGTGGCCCCTTTTGATCCTGAGATCACTTCATGAATGATGCACCCATAAAAGAGGAACTAACATATTATGTGTGCTTCAGTCTGAGCAGAAAGATGGCAAAAGCTTCCAGAAGTGGCCATCATCAATGCTCAAACTTGTGCATCTTACGTTCGACCACACTTGATTTGGAATAATAACCAACGCACCCCTCAAACCACAGCTTTAGAAAAAACCTCAAGAGCATACAATATAACACAATTTATTCTGCAAAAACCCAAAGAATCATGAGTTCCAAGACACAGCATTTCGATCTCTCAGGCATTTCATTGAACCTCTTATTTGCACTTTCCATATACTCATACTTGCCATAATATCCACCAAAGTACTCCCCACAGACACATCATATTCCAAGTTTCCAACCCACATTACCAGATCAACGAGTGAACCTGCTTTCCAAACCAAACACTCCCAACCTACTCAAAAGTCTGCACGACCGCCGATACGACAAACCCGGCCGTCAGCCCCAATGATCCCCAGAACCCTCACCCGCTTACGAACACGCAACCCCTCCCGCCTACCCGGCCTGATTGAAACGCGACAGCTACATAATAACAGAAGCCCAAGAAACAGCAATCTGCAACTCATAACTGGTGTGGTTTCGAAGAGACCAAGGCCACGTACTATGAGACGGCATTGGCCGTGGATTTGAGCGGCGTATTCGGTATGTGTGTCGGCATTGGGGAAGGAGTTGGGGTGAGTTGGTGATGGAGATTCGTGGAGCAATCTGAAGCGGGAGAAGGTGAAGATGGCTGGAGGCTGAAAGCCGCAGCCGTTGACTGAGGTTTTGGCGGGAAAGTAAAACGGGTCGATAATTTAGGCTTTGTTTGGTTTAGGAAAAGTTTCAGCGGAAAGTTAAAGAAATGTTTTGTTTGGGTTAAATGAGAAATTTCATGGGAAAAAAAAGAAAATTGTATGGAAACTTTTGATTAATAATAATAGGAAATGATATTTTTCTTTAAATTTTCCATGTTAAACAAACAATTTGAAAATGAAATAGATTGAATGAATGATTTGATTTCCATTCTATTTTTCATTCAATTTTTCTTTCCATAAAACTTTTTCTAAATCAAACACACCCTATTGTTAATGTGTGATCAAGGAAAATGGGTCAAATTATTAGTACAGAGCCTAACTTCATGTAAAATCATAGTACAGAACTATTTTTATATTTTTTTATATAATTTTTATGGATACTTACGTTGTGTTTGATTTAGAGAAAATTTAGCGGAAAGAAAAATTTGGTGGAAAGTGAATTCCTTCATAGAATTCATCATATCTTCCCTTATATGGTTAGGGGTGAAAAATGATGAAAAAATGTTAATTTTTTTTATTTTAAATATATTTTCCTTCCTATTTTCCATCTAATTTTTCTACAATTTTTTTTTTTCATTTTTTCACAAACTTTCCTTCTTATTTTCCACCATTTTTTTCTTATATTAAACACAACCTTAGGGTGTGTATGGTTTAGGGAAAATTTGGTGGAAAGAAAAATTCGATGGAAAATGAATTCTTCATGAAATCCATACTATTTTCCTTTGTTTGGTTATGGGTTCAAAATTCATAAAAAAAAATATGAAAACACTCTTTATTTTGTTAAATATTTTCATAAAGTTTTCTAACTAATTTTTTCTTTCTTACTTTCTCTAAACCAAACAACAAATTCTTTCATTTTTTTTCTTAAATTTCCGTTTTAACCAATTTTTTTCTAAACAAACACACATTAATGTTTATGAATTTGGATTTGGGAATGCGGCCCAAATCGAGGCCCAGGAAGATGGGTAGTGAGAAATTTTTATTTATGTTTTTACCAAAATAAATTGTGAATTGAGTGAATATTATTAATCAATAAATTTGCAAAATTTATTTCGTTTAAATAGAAATTTTTAGGGGGGAATGTCATAAAATAACATATATAATTAACTTTATAACAATGATAATTATTATTTTTAATATTTATCAACATAATTAAATAAATAAATGAAGATTAATATGAACGAATTTTGTTTCTCGCTTATTTCCCCTTACCAAACAAAGTCTGTATGCTAATCATTTTTCACAAAAGAATTTAAAAACACAACTGGTTTTTAGCTTTTTTCAAATTGAATCACCGGCCAGAAAGCCTCCCTCATGTGTATGTATGCTTTATGAGTATATCACAAGCTGAGCATTAGGAAGCATCTTATCATCTTGAGTACAAAAGCAAAATAAAAAAGATCTTCAGTTTTGTATTAAATAATTATTTTGATTTACTGAACAATCATTATGCGATATTTTAATCAGTCACATGACATATTAAATAAAATAAATTTAAAATCGATCGGCATTTGTCTGATTTTTTAATGCGACATATAACAGTCATGACAATCTCAAATATTTTGGGGGCATAACAAAATTAAATTAGAAGCCCATTTGATGAAGTTCAATTGATAGTATAATCTACTATAATAACATTATAGGATGTCGCGCTCCCAGCGGTTATGCTCCCCCTCCCGAATCGAACCGGTTCGGTTCAAAATCGGTTGGTTCGGTTTGAAATCAATCAGTTCGGTTCGATTTGAAATTTTAAAAAATTGTTCGGTTTGAAACGGGTAGGTTCGGTCTGGTTTGAAATGTTAATAGTTTGATTGCGGTTTCAAATTTTAAAAAACCGATGACTAATAATTTGATTCAGAATTTAATTTTTACGAACCGAACCGAACCCGTCGATTCGACGGGTACTCTGCCTAGTTAGATAATAATACTAAAATTATCATTTGTGTTTCTGCCGCTTTCAACCTTCGTCAACCAGTTGCAAACTCCTTCTAAAGTGCTTCCTCATCTCTAGTACAAAATCAGCAAAAAAGTTGACAGAAAATTTTAAATTCTTCATGGCTCGCAAGACTAAAAAAATTTTAGGGATAAAACTCAAAAGAGGCTCTGAACTATCACTACTTACCTAATTGCGGTCAGAACTACCATGATTTCCAAAAAAAATGCGATGAAAAAAAAATTGGACTGATTTTCTAAAATAAAATTTATCATTACATTCCTAAGCTAATATTATTGTAAGATTTAGATTTGTGTGCGAAAATTATGTCGTTTGGTTATCAAAATAAATTATATCGTTTTGTGCACATAAAAAAAATGACGTCTTTTAATAACCTTCCCGACTGAGTTTATGTGTCATTGATCCATTTGCATTGCCTGATCACCAATACTAATAACTGCTTTTCATTAATAATGAATCATATCCACCAAAAATCATT
>NQLW01000008.1:2897558-2916067 GCA_002312845.1 Kalanchoe fedtschenkoi
GTAGGCACGGGGGCACGCCTATACAAAGATTAGGGACTCGAAGGACGCACCTTATCCGAGTGGAGTAGCCCAACTACAACGCTGAACCATCCACTCCCCCGTAAAGAGCCAATAGGACTTTTTCCATTCCCATAGGAACAAACATGACTAGTGCTTGTACAAACATACTACATTTTAACAATGAAAACAAGCGGCCATAGGCGTAACAATGCCCTGGACAAGCTTGGACTCTCACACTGAGCTGGGGAATTCATCAGGATCAGATTCTTAATTAATGACTTTACTTAATTTTAGAGGAGCCTAATCCAATTTCATCATTTTATTTTGGTTAGGTTTTCTATTATTTTTTTCTTCATTCGTTTATTTTTTGGAATCATTTTGTAATTAAATAAATTACAAAAGTTGGAGTATAATTTAAGATAATTTCTAATCAACTCCAAGTTAACCAAAACTAACCGTATCAATAAAAAAGGAATATAATCTCATAATGCGAAATAAGTTTACCGTCAATCAAAATAAAATTGTTTTAGTTTAAAATAGGGTTGGTTTTCAGGGAAAATGGACAGATTTGATTTTATCAATATTATTCAATTTTTATTAACATAAGCTAAATGGTGATAGACGATTTTGATTTGACTTGATTCGATTGATCCTGTATAAAAATCCTAAAAAAACATATATTCCAAAATTCCCAATCAAGAGTTTTCAAAATCCTTCTTCCATTGAACTTAGGCCACATTTGGTTTAGGACAAATTTAGTGAAAAAGAAAATCTGAAAAAAATTAAAATAAGGTTTAGATGGAAATAGAAAATATGAAGAAAAGAAAATTATGTTGAAAATTTGGTAGAAAATGTGATTTTTATTTTTGACCAACAAACATGATACGATCTAATCAAGTTCAGTGTATCTAAATAGATAATCACTTCTTGTATTAAATTCAATGTATCTGAAGATATTTTTTTATAAGTTCAACATATCAAATCATGTCCCATGTATCCAAATCATGTTTTAGATTGAAGATACAAAGATGGTATATTGTTTTTTCTTAATATTTTTAGTGAAACTTTCCATAATAATAAAATATGAAAATTTATTATATATATTTTCCATACAAATTTTTAATATATTATATTATTATATAATATTATATCTTATATGAAGGTGTATTTAATATTTATCTTTTTGTCATATAATTTTTAATATATTATTTTATAATATTATATCATCTTTGAAAGTTTATTCAATATTTGATTTAAATATTTGTCATAAAAATTTGTAATACAGTATAATATTTAATATTGTTTCTGGTATGAAGGTGAATATGAATGTGATGTCCATATTTTTCATGAGATTTTTTATGATAATGAAAAATAAAATAGGTTTCTTAGTTTTTTTTTTTATAATTTTTTATGAAATCAAACAAAAAATAAATTAGATGATATCATTCAAAAATTAGCAGCTGCTGCCATCTTTAGTTCTCTCTTGGCCTTGTCAACTTCAGCTAACATGCAGCTTTCACTTGGTCTTTCTCCACGCACATCATTCTCATTAACTCAACTTTCATCATCTCGAAATTAGATATCATTTCATCTTGATTTTTAGCATCTTGAACTTCATCATTTGATCCTTAGTAATCTCGTCAAAATCCTGTTCCAGAAATAACCCAAGTGGCTGACTTGATCGGGGACATCACGGTGGAATAGTCCCGGTCGGAGACGCGACTACATCGCGTCCCGTGACTTCGTTTCACCGTCTCAAGCCACCATAGAAGATGGGTTGGTTGGCTCCTGAGCTCTCTCAGGGCTCTGGCAGTGTGCTCTCATGGAACCATTAGCTTAATGTCTCATGTTTTGTGTTGTAAGGTAAAGCTTGGCTGCTGGCATAGCATAGAAAGCCACGTTTAATGGTTGGTTGAGGTTTGCTAGCTCAAACTGCCGATGAAGAAGGCTAACCGGGAATGAAAAACATGACCAAGTGCGCAAATTCTTACGTGCTCCGGAAATACCTACTCTCTCTGACGACGTCGTTTTGAATAATTTAAAACAAAATGACGTCGTTTTGTAAATGGAAATAGTTGTATATTCATATTCATATTCATCAGAAATGTATCAATATTACTCAGAAATGAATGTATATTCCTCAGAAACCCTTGTATATTCTTCAGATTATTTTCTCGTCTATTTTCAACAGCATGCGTCCATTCCCAGCAGAAATGCTTCGATCTTCATGATAAATCATTGGTTATTCCCCAGAACTGCATATATATTCGTTAGAATCGGTCCAATATTTATCAGATTGTTTTCATGGTTTCACATTCATCGGAAATGTATAGATATTACTCAGAAATGGTTGTATATTCTTCAGAAACACTTGTATATTCTTCAGATTATTTTGTAGTCTATTTTCAATACCCTGCGTCAATTTTTAGTAGAAATTCATCGATCTTTATCGTAATTTATTGTATATTCATCAGAACTGCATATATATTCGTAAGAATCAGTCCAATATTTATCAGATTTTTTCATGGTTTCATATTCATCAGAAATGTATCAATATTGCTCAGAAATGAATGTATATTCCTTAGAAACCCTTGTATATTCTTCAGATTATTTTCTGTTCTATTTTCAACAGTCTGCGTCCATTCTCAGCAGAAATGCATCGATATTCATGATAAATCATTGGTTATTCCCAAAAACTACATATATATTCGTCAGAATCAGTCCAATATTTATCAGATTGTTTTCACAATATCATATTCATCAGAAATGTATAAATATTACGCAGAAATGGCTGTATATTCTTCAGAAACACTTGTATATTCTTCAGATTATTTTGTGGTCTATTTTCAACAGCCTGCGTCCATTCTCAGCAGAAATGCATCGATCATCATGATAAATCATTGGTTATTCCCCAAAACTACATATATATTAGTCAGAATCGGTCCAATATTTATCAGATTGTTTTCATGGTTTCATATTCATCAGAAATGTATAGATATTACTCAGAAATGACTGTATATTATTCAGAAACAACATCGCTCTTTTATTGAAGCAACTTAAAGTAAACGACATCATTTTCATTTAATGAAAACGACGTCGTGCGACGGAGTAGGTACTCCCGGTGTATGCAAGAGTAACTCGACCAAGTGTTGTAACGTTGGCAAACTGTGGTTTTGTTACTGTTTCTTCAAATAAGGTACTAATTATGGTATTTTTATATAAAATGAAGCAAAAATGATAAATTAGAAAAAAATTTCATTTAATCAAATTTATTTGTCCATTTTTACTCAAAACTTAACAATATTCAATGAGTATATATTTAATATCAAAAACTATCTTAAAATATTAAACATTAATCACTTCATTATAATAATAAGTAAAACAATTCTTCACCATTAATAATCTATCAATTTTACTTTTTATACGAGATTTAAAAAAAATTAATCTAACTACTTATTAAATTTTTTCAGCCACTAATATCAATATCTTTCTAATGAGAATGGAGCAATTATGCATTACCATCAAATGGCATACACAAATCCCCAATATGTTCATGCCCTTTGATGATTATCTACACGTTACACCCGACATTGTCACAAATTTTGATGTTTTTTGAATTTTGACAGAGTTATTATTATTTTAATTTTAAAAAAATTCTGAGAAAAGTAATTTCTTAAGCCGGTTTAAATTTTGAACAAGAGATAATGGATATCCACTCCAAGTTCTCCAATTAAACTGATGTTTAACGCCAAGTCGACAAGTGGAGAATTTTTGGATGGATTGTGTCCAACACGTGGCGGTGGGTATCATCAATAAAAATTTATCACGTGTTGCGTTTTGAAAAGTCAAACAGACACGTGATGATTTACCATCGGTTTGATTTTTTTTTTGACAATTCAACGCGACACGTGATGATTTTTTATTGGTGGTGTCCACCCAAAAATCACTTGAGCAGAGAAATTCTTGAGTGTACTGCCTCCACCACATGTTTGTTAGGAGTTAGGATAGTAAGATTTACCGGAGATGATTTGGTACTTTGGTTTTGCAAAGCGGAAGATTAATAAGAACGGCAAAACCAATGACTCACGGGTGCTTTTGCTTGAAAATGACGCTTTTTACTTTGTTTAACACTTCATTCTTTTTTAAATCTGATGAACATAGCACATCATCTGATGAACATAGCAGTTCATCTGAAGAATATATCAGCTCATCTGATGAACATAACAACTCATCTGTTGAACATAACAGCTCATCTGATGAACATAGCAGTTCATCTGATGAACGTATCAGCTCATTTGATGAACATAGTAGCTCATCTGATGAACATAGCAGCTTTCACACTTAATACAATAAAAATTCATATGTTAAAAGAACCAAATAAAAATAAAAAATTTCATCTTAGTTAACTTGTACATGTACTTTAGTAACAGGCTTTATAAGACAAAAGAAAAGTAATTTCATATTTTAAGATGGATGGAACGTACAAGGACATATAAAGATGGCTGCAACAATACTATATTAAAGGGATAATTACAAAATGAGTACGTACTATCACTCATTTAAAAATCACGGTCGTAACAATTTGATTTTAAAATTCACGGTCTTTTTGTGTTGCGGGGTTCAATTGTAATTTTGAAAATCTCAATCACACTCAAAAATTATTTATTCTATTTAAACAAACCCCCTCCCATATCAATTTAGAAATTAGAAAGTACAAAATTAATGTATGTGCTATCATCTATTTAAAATTATGGTCATAATTATTTAATTTTCAAATTTATTTTATAATTTTCTATTTTAGTTTTGGAGTAAAATAGAAAATTATAAAATAAATTTGAAAATTAAATAATTATAACCATAATTTTTAAATGGATGATAGTACATACTTTCATTTTGTATTTTCTCATTTTTAAATTAATTGGGGGTTTGTTTAAATGAAATAAATAATTTTTGGGTGCAATTAAAATTTTCAAAATTACAATTAAACCCCGCAACACAAAAAGACCGTGAATTTTAAAATCAAATAGTTATGACCGTGATTTTTAAATAGGTGATAGTACGTACCCTCATTTTGTAATTTTCCCTATATTAAATGAGTCTGTGCTCCTTAAAGCGGTCTGAATTTCATTTACTAAATATAAACATGAAAAGAACTGTGAAAGGAGGTGCTGAAATGGAGGAGCAAGGGCAAAAGAACAAGCCCAGCAGCCAAGAGAAGGTTACAGTTAACTAACTAAGCTAAGCTCCCAGCTTGTGCGGTTCTCCCTCTCTCCCTCCCAACTATTTAAAACCCCCTCATCACATCCTCACTTCTTTGCTCCACACACACAAATCCATGAAGAAGAATACTAGTGCGTGTGCGGTAGCGGCGCTGCTGATCTTGTGCCGCTGGGCAGGCCCGAACGGGAAGGATCCGTAACTCTTTTTTGAATGGATGGTCACTTACGGGAATGTGTACCCTCTCGGAGTCGGAGTCCCCCAGCAGGTCATCATCTAATGAACATAATAGCTTATCTGATGAACATATTATCTGATGGAAATATCAGCTCATCTGATAAATATAACAGCTCATTTGATGAATATAACAGCTCTTCTGGTGAACATATCATCTCATCTGATGAATATAGCAGTTCATCTGATGAACATGCAGCTCATATGTGAACATAATAGCTCATCTGATAAACATAGAAACTCATCTGATGAAAATAGTAAATATGAATGAGTGTTTCAATGAAAATGATACAAAATGACGTCGTTTTTGAGTGAGAGTACTCATCTAGATAGGTGCTCTCAGTGCACCCAAGAATTTCCGCTGCAAAATTGAACCACACATATATCTTATTACTTTGGGTGGACACGTGGACCATGGACGCCACTAATAAAAATATGTTATGTTTCACATTGAAAAGTTAAAATGACACGTGACAAGCATTCATTGGTTTCAAAAAAATTTTAACTTTTCAACGTGCCACGTAACTGGTCAAACTGTCATAAATTCTTGGGTGCTATCGATCATAAACGACGTCGTTTTGTATCATTGTTATTAAAACACTTAATCATATTTACTATGTTCATCAGATGAGCTTTTATTTCATCAGATGATTTGTTATGTTCATCAGATGAGCTACTATGTTCATCAGATGAGTTGCATGTTCATCAGATGATATGTTCATCAGATGAGCTGCTATGTTCATTAGATGAACTGTTATATTCATCAGATGATATGTTCATCAGATGAGCTGTTATATGTTCATCAGATGAGCTGTTATGTTTATCAGATGAGCTGCTATGTTCACCAGATGAAATATTATGTTTATCAGAGGAGCTGATATGTTCATCAGATGATGTGCTATAAAGAGTGAAGTTTTTTAATGAAAACAAAGTAAAACACTCTCTTTTGTTCTCAGTCCATCCATGAGTCATTGTCAAATTGTCACGTGACAATTCCCAAATGATTGATCCATGTCCATCCAAGAATGACTCTATGATTGTGATTCAGATCAATGTAAAATTGCTTATTTTGTTTGATTTTAACACCACAAAATACAGTCAATCGCATCACATGCATGAGGACATCATAGAAATCAAACGATGATCAATCACTGGCAAACACACACAATTTGTATATCTAAAAAGCAGGCAGGCGCGCATCGCATCCAGTAAAGCTGCTTATTTTCAACAAACGAAAATCAGTGCTTGTTGATGAAGCGGGCAATCCCGGAGATCAAATCCGCAGTCTGGGCTGATGTCTGAGGGTCCGAGTCAACAGCAATCTTGTTCAAGTAAAAGCTATGCCCAACTTTGTAACTCATCAGCAGCTCCACATCTTTCCCAGCTTCCTTCATCGCCTCATAATACTCCATCTCACTGTCCTTTATCAAATCCATATCCGCCACACACAGCAGCATCGGCGGCATCTTGAGACCCTCCATGGCGGGCGCCACGGGCCCCATCGGACACGTGATCGGGTGGTCCTTGTTGCTCCCGGCAGGGAGTGCCAAGGCCAGAAACTTGTCCACCATGTCCAGGGTTAGAAACGGTGACTCTGGCTGCTCCATCTCTGACTTGCTTCGCGTTGAGCGGACAAAGCCCGGGTGGATGGGGATGGCGCCGGCCAGGGTGATTCGGGTCAAGCCTGTGTCGTGCCCGGCACGTGCGGCCACCTCATGGACTAGGTTGCCTCCGGAGCTGTCTCCAATGAGGAACACCCGGTTGAAGTCTGCATGGGGTTGGAGGCAGGGGTCAGCATGGCCTTCGGACCCGAGCCAGCGCAGGGCCGCGTATCCATCGTGGCATGCCGCAGGGAGCGGGTGCTCCGGGGCGAGACGGAGGTAAGCTGAGACGCAGATGACTCGGGCGGTGCGAGCCAGCCTGGTGTAGAATTGGTAGTACATGTACCAATCTGGTTGGCTGATGCAGAAGCCGCCTCCATGGAGGTGGAGGAGGACGGGCAGCTTCTGGCCGTCACCGGGCTGTTTCTCGGGCAGGTAAATCCTGACACGAACGCCCGAGTTGGAGGTGACATCACGGACAGCCACTCCGTCTACAAAGTGGGTGTGAGCCTGGACTGGCTCCATCATGAACTTCACTTGCGGCGGGCCAGTCCAGGTGCGGTCGACCGAGCCTCCCTCGTAGACTCTGAGCCATCCGGACACTTCCTGTACCACTTTCGTCTTTTGTTGAACCATTGTTTTGTTCAAGGAGAAATGTGAGAATGTTGGCGTTAAGTCAGGGATTTATTTATAGTGGATTTCGATTTACTTGTGGCCCAATATAATTAAGGGATAAAACTTAAAAGGAAGTTTGAACTATCACAACTTACTCAATTACGGTCAGAACTATTATGATTTTTTAAAATAGTATGATAAAAAAAATTGACTGATTTTCTTAAATAAAATTAATCATTACATTCCAAAACTAATATTATTATAAAACTTAAATTTGTATGTGAGAATTACGTCGTTTGGTTATCAAAATAAATTATATTATTTTACGCACATACGGAAATTTACATCTTTTGATAATCAAATGACGTAATTTTCGTACACTAATCTAAGTCTTATAATAATATATGTTTGATGGTGAATTTTATTTTAAAAAATTTGTCTAATTTTTTTTCGTCACATCCTTTTTAAAAATCGTGACCACAATTAAATAAGCATTGATAGTTCAGGACCATTTTGAATTTTACCTGTAATTAAATAACGTTATACATTATTTCCTTGCAAACTTCCTTTGTCAAGGATGCTGCAAGTCATTCTGGGTTGACACAATTTTTCATTTTTTGACACTTGTCTATAACCATCCATACTCATACTCCACCAACCAAAGTAGTAGGAGCACTGTCCTATTCTTAAAATTTTGAGAGAATTTTCTTATTCATAGAAATTTCTAGGGCACCTTCCTTTGATGGGAAAGTGAAGAGCCATTGTATTGTTCATGGATGCCTACTCACTTTTATATCTAAATTGTCAAACTCTACTTACGCTTAAGGCCGGGGGTTAGTGCACGGCCGTCTAGAACTAGATCATGAGATAATTTATCACACTGTTAAATAAGATATGTATTACGGACTAAGAATTGGGTTTAATTATTCAACTGTTTATAGTGTGTTCGGTTTAGAGAAATTAATCAGTAAAGGAAAATTAGAAGGAAAAAAAAAGGTGAATTCTCTATAAAATCTATTTTATTTTCTTTTATTTGATTAAAAGTTGAAAATTTATTAAAAAAAAGTGTTCAAACACTATATTTTTCTCCCAGCCAAATAAATAATTTTTTCTCATGTTGTTCAAAAAAAAATTTCCAACAAATTTTTCTAAACCAAACACAATCTTAAAGATGTCACATTGTATAAGGTTGTGTTTGGTTTAGGAATATGCGCCGATGGAAGGAATAAAAAATAAAAATAACATAACGACCTAGAAGTAGAAGTCAATGGATGAGCGTTTTGGAAGGGCTGGAAATAGATTAGGAAATGCACTGACTGAATTTCTTGGTTATTTCATGTGAGGGTGGTGGCGGCCTTTTGACCATCTCGCTTCACAGAAAAAAAATATTGGATTCTGACGGGTCTTTCAAATTAGGCGAGTCAATCCAAGCATGGAAAGAAAAAGCAAGCCATCTTGCCTGGTGGCCTTCTCTCTCTCAAATTATGAGCATTTTTTTAATATATATCGATATTTATAACTGCATTCTTTAATTTATTAAATATCTAGTTCCGTAGGCCGAGAATATATAATAT
The DNA here is from genome assembly GCA_002312845.1 of Kalanchoe fedtschenkoi. Taxonomy (NCBI): domain Eukaryota; kingdom Viridiplantae; phylum Streptophyta; class Magnoliopsida; order Saxifragales; family Crassulaceae; genus Kalanchoe; species Kalanchoe fedtschenkoi. The sequence continues at coordinate 2,906,800 of NQLW01000008.1, forward strand.
GTAAGACTTATAATGAAATCAACAAAATTTAACTCAACTAGTAACTAATGATGATATCCGCTCACACCTTCGGATATGGATCGAATAAAAACTACATTGAATACTAAAACTATGATTAATGATCAATTATTTTTGGTGTTCCGGGAGTAGGTAATCTCGTTTGCGTCATTTTAATTTTGTTGAAATACGACATCGTTTTTCATTTTGTACCTCAACTGGTGAATATTCATCAGTTGTGATTTTATATTCAACAGTTGTGCTGTTATATTCACCAGTTGTGTTGCTATATTCACCAGTTGTGCTTATATATACAACTGGTGAATATAGAAGCACAACTAGTGAATATTCATCAGTTGTGTTTTTATATTCATCAGATGTTTTGGCCGAACGCGGTGTGTTTAATGTGTAACATATACAACGACGTCGTTTTCATCAAAAACAAAACGACGTCGCAAACGAAAGCTCATACTCCCGAAGCACCCAAGAATATGCGCTAAAGATACCGTTACATGCTTCAAATTTAATGGATGAAATTTAATTTTAATTTTGACTAGATATTAATGCTCATACACATGCACGGCCTATTAATATGTAAACTTGGATTAGATATATGAATGTCGTATGATATATTATGTCATTGTAATATGGTAAAAACTAAAATACATTAATATATATTATTGTCTCTAATTTTTCTGTTATTTCATATTTTTGAAGATTTGCTCACGTAATACTTTTTTTTTAATCATTGGACTATTCAGTATCACAGTCACATAACATAATTTTTAATTTAATTACATTTCTCACTCTAGATACTGCAAGCTGAAAAACAGTCGTGTCAAATTGCCTCCACTATTATTAATTGTCATCGTCAAAGATAGATATTAAATAAGTAATTGAAACTTAATGCGAGTTTTAAATTAAATAATGCAAGAACCATACATGCAATGACTAAAATTTTTCTATTTTATTTTTAAAGAAAAATTTTACACAAGATTTTTTAATCGAGTCACTATTAATATATTGTTTTATTGCATAATTCAGAGAATGAATCAATATTTCTAAACAAGTATATGATTATTTAAATCAAAATATATGATCTTGTCGATTCTCAAATTATGTTACGTGTCGAACATAGAGTTGAGAGTTTCAATAGGACCATGATACTATTATATACTCTCTCTTTCTTTTTTTTACTTTTCATTTCAACGAATTTTTTTATTCACTTTTATTTGTCACTTAACAATTTTCAATGCGTATTAGTGAATATCGACAACTACCTTAAAATGTCAAACATTAATCACTTCATTATCATAATCAATAAAAATTTATTCCTCAGCAGTAATCATCTACCAATTCTTTTTTTTGCACGAATTTTTTCAAAAAAATATTAAGCACCTACTTATTAAATCTGTTCAACCGCTATAATTAAATTCATCTTAATCTATTCAAATTAATCTCAAACGACATGTATTAGAAGGCGGAAGGAGAATATGTTAAGACATATTATAAAATCTGAAAGTAAATAAACTTTTATCACTTGTATGGTAAAAAAAATTATATATATAGAAAATAAATTTATATGTATAATTTCAACGAAATTTTTAATTTGCCCCCATTTTTTATTATGTAATTTTGTCACCCGAACAAATAATCCCGACTGCGCCACTGGTATTGAGTTTGAGGAATGGTGATAAACTATTGGGAGCTGTGTTTGACACAGCATCCAGTCCCATCATGATATTTTCATTATGTTTTTAAAATTTATTTTTGTAAGTCAGGTTTTATATGTTAAATATTACAATATAAGGTCATTCTTCCTTCTCTATACTTGACGAATATGATTCACTGAAGCCTTTATGAAAAATTTAGTGGAAAGAAAAATGTGAAGGAAAATTGGTAAAATTTAATGTTTGATTTAGATGAAAAATATGAATGAAAGAAAATTATGTGAAAAGTTAGAAGGAAAGTTAAGGTAAATTGAAAGGAGTTTTGAAACTTTGCTATAAATTTTTCATTCTAAACCAAACAAAGAAAAATAAAATGAAATCCAAATTCCTAATGGAATCCATTTCATTTTTCACTTGTTTGTTTATCATGGAAAGTCATTTTCTATTATTATTAAACAAAATTTTTCATAAATTTTTAATCAAATTTTTTTTCCATGAAATTTTCCATTTAAACCAAAGAAAAAATTTTCTAACTTTCCGTCTAATTTTCTTTTTCATATAACTTTCCCTAAACCAAACAAAATTTAAAAGTAATACAACATGAGTATCATTTTCAGTGGTTAATCATCCTTATGTTTATTGGCACGGTTTGAAGCACAAAATTTAAAGGATAAGCCATGGATCAAACTATGACATGCCTGATCCGATTATGTAAAGATGTAATACTAGTCTGGTTTAGTCCGAGCAGAAGATCCGAGCGAGCCCCATGTAGCAAATCCGGAATTCAGGGACAAGCACGGTTTGAATCTACATTAAAGACTCATGAGAGAGAAACACAAACCTGCATTTATAAAGTTTGTGGAAACTCAAGAAAATAGAGGAAAGTGTGTGAAAAAAAAGTGTATCTAAATATTTAGATAGTTTGGATAGAACAATTGTAGTTGTTGGATCAGATCGATCTCTACCATCCATCTAATTAAGAGGTGAATAGAATAGGTATAGTTATAGGATCGGATCAATCTCTGACATACTCCGTCTAAATGGCGGATACTCATTCACTCCAAAGGTTTTTCCAGCCATGCTGAGAAACTTGACACAAGTTTTGACTTTCTTAACCCTGCTATTTGACTAATGATTATGTAAAATAATTCAATGTATTTTAGCTGCTGAGTACCATACTATGGCGTTTGGAGCTTGAAGGATTTCCATATCATCATTTTACTGAGACGTTACTGGCATCATCTTTTAGATGATGTAAACTGGTGCCTGCTGGGTATATTCACTAGCTAGTAGAGGAGGAGAAGCAAGGTTTGTGATGCGTCTGTTGGAGCAATGAGATTAAGGCCAACCACGTAAATAGTGTATCGTATGATAATAACAAAACAGTTCTGCTGTCCGAGAGCAGCATTCCGAACATTTTTCTAGGTTAAGAGCATCAGATATGAACAAAGATTCTGAATCTGGAGCCGAGACTGCTTCAGAGTGTGGAAGCTAGTTCCCATCTCAACCCTTTGTGGCTGAATCATCTTTAGCAAGAGCAACGAAGTTAATAGGAGTCATGGCAGCAACCCGGACACTCTCTCTTCTTTCTTTTCCACTAGACATCCCAATACGAGCCGGAGTTGCCACTCGTCGGCCCATGGGCGTGCCTGCTTGTGAGTTCCCATTGTTATTGCTAGGACCAAGGGGCCTCTTAATGCTCGGCTTTGAACCAAATATTGCTTCTTTCTCTGTTGTAAGTTGCTCCTGCAACCGCTTCTGTTCCTGTACACATGAGGCATCATTATGAGTGACCCTTTATGTACATTTATAAACCACCGGCATGTTAGAGACATAGGTCAAAACATACTCGAGCTCTACGTTTTTCCTCTTCCCTCTCTTGACGTCGAACATTATATTCTTCTAAGGTTTTCAGAACGGGTTCCTGAAATATGGGAACAAGGTGATTAGCTGCTCAAGACTTTCTAGTAACTGCAGTTGATCAAGTTTATATCTACCTTATCATACAAAAATGGAATTCCTTTCTCTGCTTCCCAGGCCTTTACTTTCGCAGTCAGGCTTTCAACCATCGCTATTAATATGCAAATAAAAGTAGATGGCGGCAAGTTAAAACTGTTCACAAAATACTAATTATTTAAATCTAGGACTCCAAAATAACATAGCACAACTTCTTCTATAATAGAAGTAGATAATGATGTTTTTAGGACATAGATATAAGATGCATAGAAAGACACTTCAAGAAGGAGAAGTGATATGGGTGATTTGAATTACATGGTATTTTGCTGACTAGTATCCGTGCCTTCTCTGCCCGCTTCAAATTCTTGTGTGCGCCCCTTACAGGAGTGAAACGATTATCATCCTGCAGAATGAGGTGAAAGAGATGATAGCATCGCTTCTCATCAAAAAAGAGAATAGTAACTGCCTTGAAGCAGCAATTCTCTATAAAGACATGCTGCATGCAGCATCATCTTATCTAGTGACATCCTTAAGCTACATTAACAAAACAAATTAAGCCGCAGGCAAATGTAATTGTTACCCGCTCATAGTCTTCAAGCCAGTTTTCTTCAGTCGAAGCAAATCTCCATTTCTCTAACTTGTCTAATATTTCCTTTCTACTTAAAGCTTCTTCTTTGGCTCTCGCAATCTGTGCATCCATGCTTGCAAGTAGATCAGATATATCTACACTACCTGCAGGGGAAAGATAATAATTTTTAGTATGAGGCAGCATCAAATAGGTATAAGATATTCTAAAAAAACTGAACAAACAATCCACAGTTCCAAATAACAGGTTGAGTTGTCAAATCCAGGAATTGAGAATACCTTAAATAATCGAGAAGAGGAATGATTTCGTAAATAAACATGCACCTTAAGTACCATATAATATAACTAAAAAAACTGGTGTGTCAAAAGATATTCAATCACCATCAATACCATACAAATCAAAACCAGATACAAACAAACACTTCCAAATGATCATTCTCCCAAAAGGTCAACAAATGACAGCAGATCCACGATAAAGACTGAAAGAAAATGGACTGTTTTTAAGTATAATCTTGTTTCCATCAAACAAATCATAAAAAAGTTGAATAAAAACATGCATACAGAATGTCAATCTTTCTATCTAGACTCTATCAGGTATGATTCTTTAAACTAGATAATATAAGAGAATGTACAGATATGTAAATAGCAGACCAGTACCAGATTCTATCAAGCTGATGAGAGTTCCTCTGGAAGTTTCACTATCTACCTCCATATGAACCCCTCTATACATCTCTTCGAGCATATCTTGCCTTTTCATAACCAGCTCTTTCAATTTGCTGGCTTTCATAATATTCAGCCGTTCCGCTTCCATCTCAGTCTTGTAAAAAGAGTGTGAAAGTGTAAAACAAGGATAATTTTACATAATAATCCCACTACGCATTTCAGCAATAAGTTTGCACACCAACGTTTAAGAGGAAAAACCTGATCAATAACATTCTGTGACAGACAATCTTTTCCATTCACATCATCCACAGACAAAGAAGTTAAGCGGACCACATGACTGAACTTTTGTTGCTCTTCAGACGGCATGTCCATGAGATTCCAAAGTTCAACAAGCATGCTTCCCAGGCTTTGAAGCTACAAAATTACAATGCTTCAATCAGAAAAAGATAATAATTTTCACAAATAACCAAGTTCACATTACCTTCTGCAGTCTGAGTGATTTCTCTTGCTTGAGGGAGTATATAACTCCTGTCAATTTTGCAAGGGTTTCATTGCTGATACTCTTTGAACGACCTTCACCAGGAGTACACAAGCTAGGATGTACACCTGCCACTGTCTCCTTAAAACTGATTGACATAGAAACTGACAGCTCATGAATTGACTTCAAATAGCTATCCACTTTCTGTAAACGAAGACTCTGCAATGATGTACAATGTTGGGATCCGAGTCAAGGTTGTAATCAAATAAAAATTTGTGAACGTTGCAAGCAACCCTCAATCAATATTGTCAACAAATAAATACCTTTTCAGTCTGAAGATCTTCCAAGCGCGATTTCATTTTCCCAACCATTCTTGCTGACAAATCACACCAATTCAACAGCTGATCAACACCATTTTCAGAATGGCCACTGCCAGTTATTTCAGAACTGATGTAATTTATCTGTAATTGGATTTCTGACAATTCCTTAACTCGGTCTTCCTTTTTCGCCTTAAGCTCATCCAACACCGGTTTCATAGCAGATATCTGCTCCTTAAGCATTCCCTTTTCCTATCCAAGCAACCAAATAATTAGTGATTCAATACCTTGGTTGACGAGACTAATTTACAAGACATAGCTTCCACATGATCTATATGAAGGGAATGTACAAGTGTGCATTCAGCAACACTGTTCCACTTTGAATTTTTGCCCAAGTAATGATACAAACCAAACTCCAGCTCATCAGGCTACCGTTATAAAGAAACAATTTTAAGAGTGGCGTAATAAATGAGAGCTTGAGATGCATACCCTTGAGAATGATTTGTGCTCTCCAAGTGAAGATACCAGGTTCGCAAATTCTGCTTCAGTCTCGGCTAGCACCTTATGCAAATCAGCCTTATACTTTCTTGTCTGTTCGACCTTCCGCTTGTATATGTCCAGGCATTCTTGTTCAAGCTGTAAAAGCATCTTGTCCCTTTCACTATCATTTTCTCCTATTTCATCCCATATTTTCTGCACAGCTCACATCATGGTAAAATATCAGTAAATTGTCATAAGTGAACTGTTACAGAACTTCACAATTAATAAAGGATGCCAAAAAGACTCGGCTTCATCATAGTGCCACATTTTCACAACAATTTGCCAGCAAATCCTGCCAGAGACGAATTCTACCGTCTCCGAAAAAAGACATCACAGTCACTAAAATTAGCAGCAGGCACAATCTCCTGAAGCAGTGGCACCCAAATCAGATCTACATTTTACATAACCTCTATTCTACAGTAGAAGACTTGCTCGAAATCCTAAATTTTTCAAACCCAGGAGAACAAAAACAAAAAATGTTCATCAGCGACCGATCCTGCACGACAAAGCCGGCTGAGAAGATGAGTCATAACATCATAAAAATTAAATCTTTCCCGCACCTACAAACTCAAAGCCGAAGCCCAAAAACACCGACTGTAGTACTGTACAATACAAAGATACATAGAATTGCTTGAAAAAAAAAACGGGTTTTTAACCTGCAACTCTTGAAGTAGAGATCCGCAAGTGGTTTGAGAGAGAGGACGCGAGGCCGGAGTCGCCATATTCCCGGTGCCCGAAACCCTAAAAATTGAGTTGAGGAGAATCTTGTTGCATTTGCTTTTGTAGCTTCAGTTGCAAGAATCCGTGTTGGGGATTTGGGATTGAAGAGGGAGAGTCCGGTTATGGAAATAAAAATAGAAAATAAACAAAAAAAGTAGAGAATGTGAGAGTTCAATTTTGTAGGTTTCTGGCGCCATTTCTGCGCGTTGAAATTCTTTTATAGCCTTTATCTACAAATTTCAAAATTGAAACTTTTTGAAATTTTTACGGAGGATAAGTTGAATATTTCATCAAACCAAATGTCATATATTTCGGGGTGTTAAGTCGACGTGTAAGTAAAAATGAAATTAGTTCTTATGGAGTTAAATAATGAATCTTTATTTCAAACAGTCCAGCAAGATACAACCATGATAGTTACTATTTTGTTAACCAATTGTTATCTGATAAATATATATAGAAATATTAGTTAGAACAAAAAATCATTTAATTTACATTTATTTCATCGTGATTGGTTAACACGTTGCAAAACTACATTGTTTTATCCTGATTGTATCTTATTTGGCTATTTAGAAAAAAGATTCAATTTACAATCAAATCAAAACATCGTTGTTTTAAATTTCAGTAGTCGATCTCACATGTGAAATTTTATTAATATTTTAATACTATTTAAATTTTATTAATATCCAATTATTTGTCAATTGTCTTCAACTTCGGAAAATTCATGAAGATAAAAATTTAGCAAATCGTAAAATTTTATCTTTGTCAAAATGATCAAGTCTCTCACTTGGCTTAAACAACTCATACATCAAAGCAATTCTCTGTTTGTCTCGTCACTTGGAATTTTTTTTTGTAATATTTATACATCTAAAAATATTTTTATAAACTAAAATTACATCAAAAAAAAGAAAAAATATAGAAAATAGTACATTCATATTAAACATCTTGAAAAAAAAGTGAGATGATAAATTACCTCAAATTTTTTAGAGTGAAAAAAAAAATCTTTTGGATCCAATTTCTTTGAAAAAAAAAACAATTGTTGCGTTGTGGCTGTTGGGTTCTCGCACTGATGTGGGAGTTATCGCACGGGCTACCTTGTTTGAAAATACAATTTTAGTTTGAGCCGGTCTAATTGCTTTAGTTTTTTTCATAGTTATTAAAATCGAACCGGACCAGACTGGAGAACTGGAAATAACCAGACGAACCAGCCTGTTTAATATCAAACTGGAAGAAATCGGACTGATTGAACCGAAAATTGATTTATTAAATTATTATTAATATTCTTCAAACAAACTAATTTTATTAAGCCACTAAAAATGAAGATGGCGGGGTTCGAACTCGGACCTAATGATTTTAAAGACATCATATCTTCCAACTGTGTTACCAAATCTTATGTTTTAATAGTGTATTAATTATATATAATATATTTCATTAATTTCTTTTTTTCTAATTCGGCCGGCGGTCCAACCGGTTCAATCGGTGAACCGGGAACCGGACCCTTGACCGGTTCGATCACCGGTCCGGTTTTTATAACTATAATTTTTTTACTATTAGGCTTTCAATTTCGCCCAATTTGTTTATTTCTTGATGCGATTATGTCCCATATGTGCGACAATTTAAATCTATTTCAAACCCTAGCCGATCTCAATTTTTAGAGGCGTCGACTCATGTAATTTTGGGAGTCTATGACTGTACTCTGATTCTCAACCTCCTGTTTCGATTATTCTGTTCTGAATTTCAGGTCTTTATATTGAGTTTGTATAGTGTAATTATATATGAGGGTCATGACTATACATCAATGTTTTAAAAAGTGTTACGTGTTGTTAGGTAGTGAGTACAGTTAATTAAAATTATATATATTAATAATAAATTTACAATTATAAAATTATATGTTTAAAAATTATTATTTTCATAAAAAATTAAGTGTTGAACAATTAATCAGCTAGACGGAGTGTTTCAACACCGCCTAGCGATTAATAAAAAATTAATCGGTTTGAAATGGAGATATTTGAACATTTTATACATAGAGATAATTTTTAATAAAATCAATTATATATTTAGACTGTGTTTGGTTTAGGAAAAATTTGGTGGAAAGGAAAATGTGGTGGAAAATTGGTAAATTTCAATGTCTGGTTTAGATGGAAAATATGAGGAAAAGAAAATTATGTGGAAAGTTAAGGTAAATTGAAAAGAGTTTTGAAACTTTCGTTCAAATTTTTTATGTTAAACCAAATAAAAGAAAATAAGATGGAATCCATGATGGATTTCACTTTCCATCAAATTTTCTTTTTCCTACAATTTTCCCTAAACCAAACACAATCTTACAGTAATGGAAAAAAATTAAT
>NQLW01000008.1:2917438-2955688 GCA_002312845.1 Kalanchoe fedtschenkoi
AAAAGAAAAATTGTAGAAAATATAAAAAATAGTACATTCTTATTAAACATCTTGGAAAAAAAGTGGGATGATAAATTACCTCAAATTTTTTAGAGTGAAAAAAAAATCTTTTGGATCCAATTTCTTTGGAAAAAAAAAAAACAACTGTTGCGTTGTGGCTGTTGGGTTCTCGCACTGGTGTGGGAGTTATCGCACGGGCTACCTTGTTTGAAAATACAATTTCAGTTTGAGCCGGTCTAATTGCTTTAGTTATTTTCATAGTTATTAAAACCGGACCGGACCAAGTTCCGGTTCAAATCTCATACCGGGTTGCATGAAGAATCGGAAATAACCGGACGGACCGGACCAGGTTCCGGTTCAAATCTCATACCGGGTTGCATGAAGAATCGGAAATAACCGGACGAACCGGCCAGTTCAATATCAAACTGGAAGAAATCGGACTGATTGAACCGGAAATTGATTTATTAAATTATCATTAATATTTTTTTAAACAAACTAATTTTATTAAGCTGCTAAAAATGAAGATGGTGGGGTTCGAACTCGGATCTAGCGAGTTTAAAGACATCATATCTTCCAACTGTGTTACCAAATATTATGTTTTAATAGTGTATTAATTATATATAATTTATTTCAGTAATTTCTTTTTTTCTAATTCGGCCGGTGGTCCAACCGGTTCAACCGGTGAACTAGGAACCGGATCCTTGACCGGTTCGATCACCAGTCCGGTTTTTATAACTACAATTTTTTTACTATTAGGCTTTCAATTTCGCCCAATTTGTTTATTTCTTGATGCGATTATGTCACATATGTGCGACGATTTAAATGTATTTCAAATCCTAGCCGATCTCAATTTTTAGAGGCGTCGACTGATGTAATCTTGGGAGTCTATGACTGTACTCTGATTCTTAACCTTCGGTTTCAATTATTCTGTTCTGAACTTCAGATCTTTATATTGAGTTTGTATAGTGTAATTATATATGAGTCATGACTATACATCAATGTTCTAAAAAGCGTTAAGTGTTGCTAGGCAGTGAGTATAGTTAATTAGAGTTATATATATTAATAATAAATTTACAATTATAAAACTATATGTTTAAAAATTATTATTTACATAAAAAATTAAGTCTTGAACAATTAATCGGTTAGACGTAGTGTTTCAACACCGCCTAGCGATTAATCAAAAATTAATCGGTTTGAAACGGAAATATTTAGAACATTTTATACATAGAGATAATTTTTAATAAAATCAATTATATATTTAGACTGTGTTTGGTTTAAGAAAAATTTGGTGGAAAGAAAAATGTGAAGGAAAATTGATAAATTCTAATGTCTGGTTTAGATGGAAAATATAAGGGAAATAAAATTATGTGGAAAGTTAAAGGTAAATTGAAAAGAGATTTGAAACTTTCCTTCAAATTTTCTATGCTAAACCAAATAAAAGAAAAGAAGATGGAATTCATGATGAATTTCACTTTCCATCAAATTTTCTTTTTCCTACAATTTTCCCTAAACCAAACACAGCCTTACAGTAATGGAAAATAATTAATCCCGTCATCTGACCCCTGACATGGCGGCACATCTACATGGCTCTCTATAAAAAGTATGGATAATGATGCAAGAATATCAGGAGAGCGGCGCTGCTGTAGTGTTTTAAAGATGGACTGAATTGTGATCGTATTGCAATAGGACTCACGAGACGATGATGACGATGAGGTGGTGGTGGTTATACGTATGGATATGAAGTGTTTGTTGTAACTAGAAAAGTGGGAATAGAGGGGAAAGCATGAGATTCCAAGTCACATTTGATTTAGGTAGTGTTCCCGAGTTGATTTTAGGAGAGAAAGGAAAGGAGAGGGAGGGGAAGGGAAGGAAAAAGGGTGTTCCTGAGTTTTTTTAAGGAGGGATTTGGAGGAGGAAGGAAGGGATATGAGCCCATTTCCTTTCCTCCCAAATTGGGGGGAGGGAGGTGAAGGGAGGGGATGGGTAAAAAATATATAAAAATTGACGATTTTACCCTTTTGTGTTTCTTAATTTATCTCAATATAAGGGCAATTTAGTAATTATGTTATATTTTTCCTCTATCCCCTCCAAATCCTTCCTAAACTCAGGAACACCCATTCCACTTCTTCGTTTTCCTCTCTTTTCCTCTACTCTCCTTCCCTTCCCTTTCCTCTCCTTCCCTTCCCTCTCCCCCCAAACTCAGGAACAGAGCCTTAGAGAGAAACGGGAGGTAAATGAAAAGAATTACAATTTTTTTATGGATTTAAAGGCCCTCTGCTACAAGACGAGTCCCTTGCGAAGACAGTGGGAGGTGTTGGGTCCGCTGGGCCAGGATGGGGTTGGGCGATTGGGAGGGGGGTTCCTACTACGCCGTTAGTTCAGGCGTAGCCGGATTTGGCTTGCCCTGTTAGAGAAGTTGGCGAACCAATGTTGCAGCTGTAGATTACTAGACCGCCGATGATGCATTAGCCGCTGATTGTAAGGCCATCACAAATGCCACCCCCGCGATTTTAGATGAGCATGCCGCAACTGTAGATGCCTTTTCAACAGTTTGCTCAAAGGCTTAGAGCGCCTCCTCTGTCTAGTCCTCCTGGCCAGGTTCATTTGGCGCCTAAGCAATTTGGGCAGAGGTTAGATGCCACCCCGCCACATGGTGAGAGGACCTCCATCTCTGCCCAGACTTGGGATGCAGGTATCCCATCCTAGGCCGGATATGCCACAAAATCAGCAATCTTAGTTTTTAAACCTTGCACATTGAGCGTAAGGCTAGTTTATTTGGCCTGGATAAGTGATTGCTGGACTCAATTTTGAGCTGCATATTCTTGAAGCTTTTGATCAAATTTAAATTTCTTATGCAAGGACAGATGATATTCTGAAGTCTGAACTTATTATGTAACGTGATAACTATGATATTATCAGCTCGTGGGTTGTGTGTGTAAAGCGGCATGTGTTTGTATGAACCATAGTTCTGAAACATTAGCTTTGCAAAATTACAATTTCGAACCGCATTTTTGAAGGGATTTGGCGGATATATATGTATGGGTATATAGGGGAAAGATCCGTTGCAAACACTTATGTTGTGAACAAATCGTAAATAATTCTAGACTAATCATTTTATTTATTTTTTAAATTTATTTATTGTACTTTATTAATTATTTGAAACCTATTAAATGCTACAAATATGGAAATATTCATTCATGCAATATATTTAATAAAGCATCATTTCATTTCGAAAACCTTATTCACTGTACAGCTATTGTTCACAGTACACTGTTTCTCGTTTACTGATCAGAGTACATTGTTCACTGTTCACGTTTATTGTTCATAGTACTTTTACTGCTCACTGTTCACGTTCACTATTTACTGTTCACTAATCGTTGTTCACGTTCACTATTCACCATTTACTGTTCGCTGAATTACAACAACCATTCCAGCAACCCCGACAACATTCACCTCTCCTTACATGGTACCTCTCCTTCTCAGATCTGAATTGCATTACCTTTTTTGCACATAATTACCTCCGCCCCGACAACATCCTCATTCACTAACCCACCAATGCTAGCCCCAACACAACCATCACATAGACCTTCACATCAGCCCCCACCATCGCCGCCATAGTTACAACCACCCCAGACGCCGCCAAGAGGCTCAAACCACACTGGATTTGGAACTACAGCGTCAGATCTGAAATCGTAACTACCTTGTCATCAGTGATGGTGGCGAAGTAGAAATTACCACCCACGACAATCAGATCTGACCATATATCTATATCTTGAGCTTAGATCTGAATCCGGAAGAACTTTTTTTGAACTATGTTCACCATCATCTTTATATTTGAACAAAAAATCATCTGCCTCCGTAGCTGCCACGACCTCTATCGGAGAGGAAGAGAGTGAGAAGAAAGGAGGAGGAGAGAGACGGTGAGTAGGAGAAGGAGAGATGAATAAAGAAATTAAATTATTAAGAGAGAGAAAATAAAGATATCATTGAAGGTGAGTGATTTGCGTTTCAATTTGGAGAAAATTATGGGAAGTTATTGAAGATAATTAATAAATTTAAAATAAGGAATTTATATAATAAAAATGCAGTCGTTTAATGTAAAAAGTGATTGGTATAGAATCATCCACAATTTATCCTCAACTTAAAATGTTCACAACTGATCCAACTTCTGGGTATATAAGATGCATATTCTAACGTCTAAAATAATATTGTTTTATATAATTTTTAGGAGTTTTAGATTTGTAAATTTTAAAACTCGTAAAATTTTAAACTATAAAAACACTAAAAAAATAAAATCTTAAAACCCCAAAAATCCTAAAATACTAAAAATCCTTAATTCTGAAACCTTAAAAATCTAAACACCATTTTAAACAGTGTCATTTTGGCAGTTAAGGTACATAACTTACATATCCTGACATGGTGTAATTAATTTTTAAAATTAATTTTTTTATAAAAGTAGGCAACAATTAAAATTAAACTAAAAATGATCAGAAATCAAACTAGTAGTAAAAACTATTTGAAAACAAAAATCCCAGTTACAATTAAATTCACCGAACAACAACTATCATTACATTCCTTCGCCATTGGCAATGTTTTTTGATTTTTCATATGGGAGATCGATTGTTGATTAAATGGTTAACCGTGGTTAAATCGAAACGCGACGGGGATGAGGATGGTTTTGATCATACCCGAGCGGTTATGATGCGGGTACGATTTTAATATGTCTCGAGACGGATAGGGTATGGTAATACCAATAACTGATCCGAACCCGCCCCGTTGCCATCCCTATACACGGGTGGATAACTGATTATACAGGCTTTTTTCTGGCATTCCTTTCATTAGCAGACCGCTTTCTCCAATGTTGTACATTATGATAATCGTACAATAATTATGAAGATTAGTAGTATCAAATATAATGAAAAGATTAAAGATATATACAATTTTGACTAAAGCCTATAAGAGGATTAGTGTCTAAAAATATGAAAGCTAGGAGTGTAAATCGAATCAAACTAAACTCAACCGATATGTTCGATTTGTTTTGAAGTGTTAGTGATTTGATTACAGTTTCAATTTTTGAAAAACTGAGCACAAGTGGTTCGGTTCGATTTTTTACTTTTTTTCAAACCAGGAGCATGCCCATGCGATTGCATGGTGTCACAGTGGGTTGGACTCTTTCTTTGTACGGAGAGGCTCGATTAATGACTGCACCGTGGTTCACATCAGCCCACGCATTCCAGTCTGGGCTGGGCTCGTTTTTAAGAGGAAGCCCGATTAGTGACTGCAGTCTACAATAGCTCATGCATTTCGGCCCAAACTCTTTACGTCAAGCCCTTTCAATTGTTTCAGTCCAATCCGAGAGAAGGAAGTTTAGGAGACTGGTCTTTAGTCCGCATGAATGAAGCTACAATTTCGTCGTTCCATGGAAGTGAAGCCGTAGCTAGAAGTGTGGAGCTGCAGTTTGAGCAGCTGCCAGAAGTGTTAAGCTGCAATTTGAGTAGTTGACTGAGGTTAGTGGCATTTTTCAGGGACTTGCGCCAATGGTGATGGAGAATGATGGGAGGAGGGAGTTGCGCAACACTTCTCTTTTCTCCTGCCCAAGTTGTAAATGGAGCATCCCACTCCAACATTTTCGACACATCTCATCAAGCAACACACCTTCTCGTCCTCCTCTCTCACTACAGATGTCATGGCAGCAACCGTGCTTTGCTGGAAAGCTACGTGATGAGATAATTAAAATTGTCTTATCATGAACAATCCAGACGCACTAATAGCTAGGTTTATTTTATTTAAGGCAAACCAATTTCTGATGATTCGGTTTTGTAAAATAAATGTCATTTCAATACAATTTCATTCACTTTGAATATTTAATTATACTGTTATAGATCATATTTACGGCTAGTTGCATATGCTTAACTGCATGTTACAAAAATATTTCAATTACACTGCACATCTAAATTTTCAACAAAATTGCCCAATAGCTATGTTTATATTTAGGCCACCAACAATCATGTTGGCTGTGTTCGACATATAATTTATGTAATCTGGTCCACGTGTGTCAAAAACTAGATGTTACATCTGCAGTTGAAACTAATGAATATGATAACTAACGGCTTTCTATGAGGCTCCAAGTCATAAAAAGGAGCTCGAAAGAAGCAAAATACTGACTAAGTTTTCTAAATAAATAAACATGGTCAAACAAAAAAAAAGAGGAGGGGGAAAGTCTTATGATGTCAGCTAATTCTTCATTGAGTACTCTGGATATTCTGATGATGTGAGCATAAAAGCATCCAAAGTAGGCATAGCCGCTCCATCTCCAACATGCAATTTACTTAATCTCTCCAGCACTGTATTTGCTTCTGTAAGAATCAAAGAATCTGGATTTCCATGTTTGTTTCTTTCCACAGCCAACTAGGATCTTTGACCTGGTTGGGTGGCTGGGTTAGCATTTGGTTGTTACCTGAACACAGACATTGGGTTACATTTTTTTTAGCTTTTCCTTGCACCTAACGATTTCTGCTTGTAACCATTCCTCATCCTTTCCAACAGTTTTTCCTTCGTCTTCCGTTTCTTGTCCATCTTGAGCCGATATCTTTCTTCCCTCTCTCTTTCATAAACACCCTGCCAATGCACTTCACCTGTCAATGGCCACAGCCATGTGTCACCTGTATGATCATCATCATCTGCCGCTTCAGCTAGATCCTCATCCATACTCTTAAGCAACGTGAAATTGAAATATTTAGCCCACATGTAGCCCTTTCTTTGCTCGATCGGATGTTGTTCTTCAAATGAACCACTATGAGGATTTATGTATACCATCTTTCTAGCGCTATGATACGCCCAAACATTGACAAGTATCTCCATAACACGACAATAACAATGCTTTTTCTGCAAATCAAGTTAAAATCAGAATGAAGTTTTTTCTTTTTACATGAAAAATATAAATGAAAACAAGTACGGATCAGCAGGGAATAGAAGAGTTACTTCTATTTCTGATGACCCAAGGAAACACAAGGTCGATTTGCTTGAATTAGAAGTATGCAGAGAGTCGAGAGAGTCCACAAACATCCTGGGATATCAATATGGATCTTTTTATAATTAGCAAGGAGATCTTGTTTAGTAAAAATGGAGTTGAATGTGATAATTCATAAACAAGAAAAACAGAAATTGTTCAAATGGTTCACCTGGAAAACATGACAAATTCCAGAAATGATGGAGTCGGCATAAGCCAGCTGTGAAGAGCAGACCATTGACCTCCATCTTGTGGCATGGGAGGAAGAGCATCAATATATGAGGGGAGGCCATACATCTTCCGAAACGCATTTTCAAAAACAGTTCTGCAGACACTCAGGATGTTAGCAGGCATAATGGTGATATAAGTGGTCCTGACTGCTTCACAAACTTAAACTTGCTCTGTTTTCAATAACATTATTGCCGTATCTAGAAGCCCATCTCTATTTTCAGCTGTTACAATTTTATTATCATAGATCAAACAAGTTACAACTTTTTCTTTAGAAAGAAAAGAGACAAAGCTGCAATCCACTTCATCAGAAAACAGAAAGTGTACTCTTTCTATTTGATCAGGCCAACATTTCAAGTGGGTGCAATTGCATGTATACAGGACGGACAGCTACTAACCAACTCAGATTTGATGAATACCTGCATTGTCCTCCATTCAGGATGTCACACATGGACCAAAAGGTGGGTGAATCGGTGTTTCCAACAACCCCGTCATTTAAATTCAAACGGGCCCAAAAATATATCAGGTCCCCTTTTTTTCCTTCTTGTAGTGTTTCTTCAAGAGCCTTCTCTGCTCTACTCGACAATGATACCTATTTAGAACAATTGAATCACTAAAGAAATTTAAGAAGCTTCAATAAGCCCAACACTAGAATTTCTTATTTAAAGTTCCCTCTCGCTTTCGTGTATGATAATAAATATTTGATTTTTTTTTCAAATCAATTTGATCACAGATGAAGGTACATTGATACTTAGAAGCAAAAATAATATGAAGTTACTAACAACCAAGTTATGAATACACAAACCTTTTTTGCAGTTGCATGCCATGACTGGAATCCTATCCAAGGCCTCTTGTGAATGTTATCCACCTTATTCGCAATCGAAAACATTCCCCCGATTTCACAGAGAACACATCTGTAGTACTTGTCATTCAGCAGGGGAAGCCGATCAACTGCATTAACATCATCAGATCTCAGCCGTCTTCCACTTGTGGTCTGAAAAAACAAAATGATGAATCAGGGAGTTAAATTTCCGACCTGACTAGACTTTGCAGAGCTAAACAAAAGATCATTATCAGGAAACCAGGGGGTTAATCATCGGAACCAGCGAGATGATACAAGCAGCTCAATAGAGAATCCGTAGTATAATATCATAAAATGATCAAAACAGCAAGACATGGAGTTAGGGGATTACAAGACATTTTAGTGTATGGAACTCGAGCAATGAAATTATAGAACCGCATAAATAAAAAACTATGGAAGAAACAAATAGTGATACAGATAAATGAAGGACTATCAAAGCAGCAACAATGACAAAACCGAGAAGCATAAAACATTGTAACCTAACTTACCAGACTTAACCCACGGTAAACTGAGCCATGGTGCAAGAATGGCCAAGCACCAGAACCACCATATATCTCATAAATGCATAAAGGCTGACCTGTCCTTTCCAGCTCTCCTTCATCTCTTTCATTAGTTTCAAACTTGAGCTTTTCGGCTTTTCGAGCATTACGATAAATATCATCCCAAATACCATAGCTTTTTTCCATTCTCTCTTCAAGCTATAAACATGATAAAATCAGGATTCCACGTAATTTTTGACTTTCAACCTAAAACAGTTACATATGGAGAAAAGTTAAACCAGAATAAGCACTTTAAGTTAGTACTGTATACCTCTCCCATTTCTTGCCTCTCGTAATCTTCAGAACTATCAATTTCACTCAGAATTTTCCAGTCTAATTTGGTTGGCAGATTTTCCAACACAAAATCAGTTTTATTTTGAGATCCCATTTCCGAACCAATGTGGTTGCGAATGTAATCTTCAATGGCATACACAACACTAGATCTTTTGATGGGGGTGCTATGTTTACCAAAAGATGTCAGATCAAATGATCGATGTTCCGCTTCTTCACTGAAAATCCCCCAATCCCATTCACCCACTTGTTGACCTGGAGAGAACGAGCTAGGAAGGATAACATCAGATGGGAAATTGATCAGATTCTCAAACAGCCTTACATAACCAGCAATGCATTCCGATGCAAGAATACTTTTCGGCATCTGCTTCCCGGCTGACGCAACTTCTTGAGCCAAGTCTGAGAGTTTTCCATCGTTAATTAAAAGAGAAAAAGCTTTCATCAAATCCTCAGGATTATGCTTTGTGTAAATCATTCCATTTACACCATCAACAATCTGCAGAAGAGTAGTCACAAGTTACGGGACAGAGAAATGATGATCAAGGGAACCAATATCTTGCAGAAACTCACATATCTTTTTGTGACCGGAAAATCTGGAACAATAATTGGGATTCTGAAGGACATAGCCCTAATCAGTAGAGGAGGAAATTCCTGAGAATCCTGAGGGGATCCATATAAAACTACATCTGACATCAACAACAGTGAGTTCACATCATCAGCCATGCCATAATGCTTGACAGAACCTGGAAGGAGTCCTAGATGTGAAGCCACTTCCTACACCAAAATGCATATCATCATTTCACCTGTGTATTCTTGATTAACAAAGAGAAGCGATACACGACAAAACAAAGCATTACATCAACTATAAATTTATAACAAAAGGCGCGGTGAAAATTCGCTCTGGTACCATGTTAGATTAGTTGGATCCACACTCATAATCAATATGCAATGAATGAGGGAATCCGAATATATATGAGGATCAACACTAGAACATCATTGGGCAATGTGGTACTTAGGAGAGCATAAAAAATGATGTTGTTCAGGAAGGGAAAACTACATCGAAAGAGAGCATTCCAGACATTTTGCACAGAGCAGTTGTTTTTCTATTGGAAGTTGGGAATACTACATCCTGATGAAATGCATATATAGTAGAAGGGACTGTAACTTTAGGACCCTCTAAGATTACATGCTTCCTAAATAAATGTATATTAGTCATGGACTTCATAACTGAAAGCAAAGAAAGCTACTACAGTTTCTTCCGACGGCTTGACTACAAATCAAATGAGCTAGTTGAAATAGACATGGCAACAATCGCTATGCCACGAACATGTGAATAAGAAGATACAATTCAGGGTTAAAAACTGATCTTACCTGCAAAGCTTTATCATATGTCTCTGAAGAGTTACCACACACAAATAAAAATTTATACAATTCCCTGGCATTTTCGTTCTTGGCATATTTCATTAACAGCGGACCGACTACATGCATAGCAACAGCATAGTCCCAAGATAGCTCGTTGTAGAAGAATGAACTTCCTATAACCATAATGAGCATATCATCTTCACTAAAACCGTGATTTTCTCTTAGGTGACTTTTTCTGTTAATCTTGCAGTAGCTTTCTGCCGCCCACGCATCAATAGTTGAGCCAGGAATCACATAAAAGTTCCCATCGTCGAGCGCACTATATAACATCTGATTCAGAAACAATGAGTTGTCAAACACAGGAAACTTGTGCACTAATATAAATGAATATCCCAATAAACTACCAAGAGTGCAGGATCTGAAAAGACAACAACATCTGCGCGACTAAGGGCATTTTTCCAGTGAGAAATGAGTTGAAAGTAGCCTGATTCCTTATACACCGGAAGGCGATTTGCAAGTGTGTCTTCTTGCATAATCCATAGTAGTGGTACTGAGCAAAAAGGCTCCTGCATCAGGCTGCAGAAATATAACTAAAACAATGGAACAGAGAGTGCTCGAAGAAAGTACCCATGCAAAGACTGTCATAAAAAACAACCAGTACAAATATATCTTCTAATGTGGAAACTGGGCAGCAGAAGGCAATTTAGTCAATCAAATGAGGATTGGTTACGGAAATGATCAATTTAGATTATAGTACCTAATTCAGAACACAGACAACGTTTCACACACGGGACACAAAAATAACCATCATGAGTATAAGCTGAAGAGTGTGAGCTGAGGCATACTACTTGTCAATACCTGGAAATAGCTTCAGTTGCTTCAAGAGTGGCTGCAACAATACCGTCAAAACTGTACAGCACAAAAAGAGTTGTAAGTGTCACCTTAAAAAGCTGCTGATCAATGTTAAATAAATCAGTCACAGAGCTAAATGAACCAGACATTAGACGAATAAGATAAAAAAAATGCAAGTGAATGGTACCTTAACCAATCAATAAGGCCGTTACTTTCAGGACTTAGATCATGTACTGGAGCACCTAGTTTTTCCCAAAATGACTGAGCTACACCATGTTCTACTGCATAAATCTGAGAGAGAAGCAATTTTCTTATGCCGGTGTATCCGTGCTGACAAACATAGATCTTACTTGCATCAATACAATTAGGATACAAACCTCGAAAGAGTAACCCAGTTCCTTTAGATTTTTCATCACAGTAAATAACCCCAGTGACGATGGTTCCTTATTCGAACTCCCTAGGATCTGAATAGAAGACCATTATTGAATTTACATAGCAACTTATTATAAAGTCATAGCAGCTCAGATGAGTAATCCAAGGGATATAATTAGCTGAGTAATATCATCGAAAGCTCTGTCACCAGTAAATCAGCTCAATTTGCTAATCTCAATCATCTTCAGTTAAGTTCTAGTTTTCAATTATTTTTTCTTATTTCATTCAGCATTGTCAGCGCCATCTCAAGTGGTTTAAAGAGATCATTTTAAAAGGCAACGTAACTGCAAACCAATAACACTACCAAAAACCCACTCTCTTTAAGTCTCCAAAAAATGTAATCAGCTTCAGCTCGTATCTCTACAATTCTACATTGCAAACAGAAGTACATCTAACAGCATAAAAAAAGCATCATAATTTCAAGAAAGGCATATAAGAGTTACAGAAATTTCAATCCATAACAATTTCCTAAATCCTGATCAATTCGTTGAATTCGATATTTCAGCCTAATTGGAACAAATGATGAGGTATGTGTACTACATTGATTGAGCGTGGGAACACAGAGGCACTACAAGCGAGCATATAAATAATGCAATACAGTAAAATAGACCGTCAAACACTCACAAGCGCTATCCTGGGCGGTCGAACACCAATTCTGGCCTCCCTCCGTAACCGATCAAGCCCGCCTCTCTCCTCAAACCTTCTAATGAGCGCTCTAGAGGGCTCAAACTTCAAGGAGCTCCCCAACGTCAACCCTTCCCGAACAGAAGTCACTTTCCTCTCAGTCCCAGCCCGAAAAACAGACGTAATGGAGCTCTGCATCACCACGGACGCAAAAACGAAAGCGAAAACCGCTAGAAAAATGGCACAGTACAACAAACTCCTCCCGCTCCTCAGCCAAACCTTTCGTCGCATGGGCCGGTGATGGTGGTGGGTCCGCCATTGGCGATCGGCGGGGGAGGAGTACAAGGATCTACCTCTGTCCCGATCGTTGGCGGAGTTAGACTTGGAGTTGCGGCGGAAGGGGAAGCGGTAGTGGAAACCTAGGTCGCCGTGTTCCTCAATGTCCGGTGGAGACGACGATGAGCTCCTCCCCATCCGAAACGAGCCGCTTGTGCGTCGTGAGTGGAGAAATTTGTAGAGGCTCAAATCGGCATCGCCTGAGAGTGAAATCTGAGATCGATATTATTAGATTGTAGAATCTGAGAACTGACTGGTCGGTGATCGGAGATGGAGGGGAGTGGTGAGATTGAGGGAGAGATGGTGTCGTCACACGACAGTGCTGCTGCTGCTCTCTTGTTGTTTGTTTATTGGCACCAGAGTCCACGCGCTTTTAACAAAACGCTGCAGTTTCGTCTACTGTTTGTTTGCTCGTGATAACGTGCTCTTACTGAGCGATCTAGCAATAATGAAGTTGTGTGCTGATTACTTGCTTGGGTAGTGAAGCAAATTATAAAGACATTTAAATAAATTAGGCATCTATCCCACACACGCTTATTATTTATAGATTTAAATAAAAATATTATTATCATATGTTAGGTATAATTTACTTTTAAATATACCACATTAGCATTATAATTTTTTTTAAAAAATCCATAATTCCTCATTTTTGAAAAAAAATCATAATATTATTGTATTTTTAACTTTAAACATTCATCAAGTCGCATCACATAATTTTCAAAATAAAATAAAAACTATTTTTTACAAAATTATATACAAAAGTAAAAACATATGAGTACAACTAATAAATTCAAAACTATAACCCCTAATCGAAAAATATTCTCTATAGTTTTTCAAGTTGAAAATTTACATTCTAAGTCATAAATATTTGTAAGTGAATATAATCTTTTTTAAAAGTAAATTATAGCCTAAAAAGTAAATACTTATTAATACAATCAAAAATTACATCATAAACCCTAACCCTAAATTTTAGACCCTAATGCCTGAAACATACACTCTAAAACGGATTGGTCAATAAAATATATCTTGACGATCTTATTCAAGTTATACTCATTTCATTAATTATAGTAAACAAATGATTTTATAATTAAATAATTAATTTAATTTTTTAATCAAGTATAAAACATAAATCTAATCAACTAAATTAAAATTCTAAACCCTAAACAACTAACCTCAAACTCCAAATTCGTAACGCCCTACCCCTTAAATAATTATATGAGTATGAAATATTGAAGTATATTAATTTATAAGTATAAGTATGGTAACATATCATACTTATTAAGAAAATTAAGCGTGGTAATAAATATTGAATCAATTAACACGCTTGGTTCTCTTAAAAGGGGTAATTAGTTATGAACAAATCACCACGTTTGGTTTTTTTAAGCGTGGTAATAGCTTACGAATCAATTACCACACTATGTACTTCGCTAGTTTGGACGGTTGTTTTAATTAACCCTACTTCAAAAATATGATAATTGGTCATAAATAAACATAGCTAAAAGTATTAACATGTACTAGTGAGAAAATAACAAATCATACAAAAGATATTGATACTAACTCCATCAAAATTGATGTTACAAATGAACATAAAAAAGTGAATCAAAACAATCATCGTGTTTTCTTGTATTCACACTAAGAATTGAAGATGAAAACTGACAAAAAAAAGATGGTGATTCATATAGTATTATATTGGGAATTGAATGATTGACGCGTTGAGTTTTATGAGACATATTCTACCGAATTGACAAATATTAATGATAATTATGCTTGAGTCATTTCATTTTAGAAATCAATTGATAGAATATAATGAAAAATGATGTTTTAATGAGCATAAAAATATTAACACTAAAAGTAACATATTGAATCCATTTATTAATAAATATTTTTATATAAACACTTATAAGATTTTCTTATATCCTATTAGAACTTACAATAAGAGTGGGTGAGGCAATTGGTTAATCTAAATCGGGTTAAGTACAGTGTGAGTATAACAAATACTCATATCTTTAATCTACCCTTCTTAAATTATTTGATTCGAATACAATTTTAACCACAAGCATGGACGGATCTATATGTACTTGAGGGCGTCATATGACCCCGCTTAATTTGTAATTTAGTACAAAAAATATTTAGGGATAAAACCCAAAAGGGGCCCTGAACTACCACCGTTTACCCAATTGCGGTCAGAACTACCATGATTTCCTAAAAGGGTGCGATGAAAAAAAAATTGGACTGATTTTCTAAAATAAAATTTACCATTACATTCCAAACCTAATATTATTGTAAGGCTTAGATTTGTGTGCGAAAATTACATCGTTTGGTTATCAAAATAAATTATATTCTTTTGCGCACTTAAAGAAAATGACGTCTTTTGATAACCAAACAATGTAATTTTCGTACACAAATCTAAGTCTTATAATAATATTAGGTTTGGAATGTAATGGTAAATTTTATTTTAGAAAATCAGTCCAACTTTTTTTTCATCGCACCCTTTTTGGAAATCATGGTAGTTCTGACCGCAATTGGGTAAGCAGTGGTAGTTCAGGGCCCCTTTTGGGTTTTTCCCCAAATATTTATGTATGTTATACAATATTTATCACAATTCCAATTTTTTCCCCATAAATGATAATTTTAATAATTTTAATATGATATCTCATGTAATTTAAATACAGTTTGAGGTCCAAGTATAATTCTTTGAACTAATATCCATTAATTATAAATTTATCTATATTTATTTAAATTTAAATTTTTCTACCCGCTAAACTGTTGTTCTGGTTCTGTTACTGATCACCGGGGACCGTCAATTCAATTATTAACCACGTTGACATGTGCGAGGATAGATTCGAGCGTCATAATTGTCATCCCTAGATGAGCTGCTAAATCATATGTATACTTAGTAAAAATTTCATAAATATGTTTTAAATATTTTCAATTTTCAAAATTTTTAATTTTGTTTGTATGTTTTGAGATTATTACTTTTTCTTTTTTTTTGTGTTTTTTCATTTTTTTTATTTTATCAATTTTTATATTATATGTGCATAGTATGAGTGGATTAGAAATGTAAAACCGTTTATTATTTGAAGCATTGTCATTGTTTTGAAGAGAGAACAATAATCTGATGAGTGCTCTCGATACACCCATGACTGAATCATTCATGATAATCCACATCGTACCATAAGTTGGTTTCACCATCCGAGTGGAGAAGTTCGAAAAACAATGATCATGAAATTACTTACTGAAATAAATATTATTCAAACTTTTACACCGGTGGTACAAGCACATGGAGTGATCCCTTTCAAGGTTCGTTCACATAAATGTAGATAATTATGCTTGCTTCAATTTAGATTTTAGAATTTTGTTCATTGAAAATGGGATAATCAGGTTTGTTTCAATTTACTCATCCAGTCTCTCAATATTAGTTATTTAATATTGTTTTGAGTGAATTAAATATATATGTATATATATATGTATATATATAGAATGTGGATCAAATAAAAACCACATTGAATTTGTAAACTGTGAACTCGTCATATCCATTGATTTTGCATAATCTAACGATCATGATTTTTGTATTTTAATGTATATCTTATCTTCATTTTTATTTTATTGATAAGATTAAATACTTTAATTAATTATCTCACTTCATTATCTGCAGTAAATCTATGAATATCTTTTTTTATCTATTTCATCGGTCAACATTATCTCTACTTTCCTTTTTATTAAACATAAATCAAATTATGCACCATGAGATTTCAATTGTGCACCAAAAATCAAATTGTGCACCAAGATTGAATTGTGCACCATTTCTTATAGATTGAAGTGTGCACGAGTGCACCACGATGTAATTGTGTACCAAAAATTATATAAAAGGTCTTATGTGCATCAAAAATGATAAAAGTGGGGCGTGAGAAATTGGTTTATGAGAGGAGTGAAAAGTGAAATTAGCCGGTTATTTGAGATTTAATTAAGGGGATGAGATATGCTTACCTAATTTATCTCATTATCATCTGATTAGTTAGTTCATGTCATTTAGTTGCTTTAATTCAAATTAAATCTAGTGCATTGATTTTAAGAAAATCAACGATCAAATTTGGTTCACAGTTTACAAATCTAAACAGGTTTTCACCCGATCCGCCCCCTATTATATATATTAGTTTATTGATTCAATTTAATAAATATGTATTTAATATTTTTTTATTTTGTATAAAATGTGATGTATTATTATTGATGTATATTAATTTTTTAAAATATTAATAGCAAAGAACATAATGTTTTATTTTAAAATATGCTACAATATTGACATTGTTAAATGATAAATAAAAATGATCAAATAAGTTATGATTAAGTGGCAAATAAAAAACTATGAAAAATAGATTTATGTAAATGTAAGAGTGGTTTGGTTTGATATATGATTGAACCAATTTATTTTAGATATAACAACATTAAATTAAAATAATTCTTAAAATGACGTGATTTTGATTAGAAATTAATAATATCAATAGACCATAATTATATATTCTATTCAAAAATCTATTTATTATTTAAAAAAAGTAAAAGCCACAGAAGTTAAGAACTTTAAAATTGAATTGTAGTAATCGTATTTTTTGAAAAGTAGGAATAGTGTAATTCATTCATATTTTTCTTATAATTATAATCCGATTTAATACTATTTAATTAGGTGAGTTAATTCAGTTGAAATGGTAAAACGACATCGTATCGTTCAGATTGTACATTGAGAATTACTAGGACTCGCTCGCGTGAAGTGAGAGGGCTACTCTCGTCTTCTGCGAGGTAGGGTTTGGATCGATCATTTTCTCTCTTGTGGATCGGAGCTTGCCACTTTCTACAAGCCACTGTCGAAGGTACGGATTCGACACATACTGTTTTTTCTATCGCCATTTTCTCTGAGAATTGTTACCACATGTTTCGCATTTGCATGTTTGTTGATGTCCAAATTTCGATTCATTGGGTTTAATCGTTTTACAAACTTCTCAATATCAGTTTATTGTGTGAAATCGGAAGTTTCTGGCTTTCGTTGGATTTTTACTTTTGCCTTGTAATCTACATTAATTTACATGCAAGCCTTTGGTTTTTAAGGGAATTGTATAGTTTAAGTACTGTTAATAAGTTGTAGAAGGGAGCCCTTTGGAGCTGTTAGCTACAGCTGGTGTCGTATTGCTAGTGGCTTGAAAGTAAAGCCTTACTTTATTTCAGTTTCGTGACAACTTGTGGATTGTTGGTGTTAGTGGAGAGGCCGTCCTCTCTCCCGGCAACGCGCAGCGCAGCGCAGCGACGGTTCCGCTGGGTGCACAGCGGAGACAGCTCACTACCGATCCACACCAAACTGTTCCTATTTTAGTATAAAAATAACATATTTTTAATTTTTGTACCCCCAATTAAGTCTAAAAATATTAAATATCTCATTTTTGTACCCCAGTCAGCTTAAAAAAAAATTTGTACCCCCAATTAAGCTTAAAAATATTATATTTTTTATTTCTGTACCTCATTCAATTAAAAAAAAATTTTGTACCCCCGAAATAAAAGTTCTAGTTCCGCCATTGGCGCAGCGGACGGAAGCACAAAAAATTCGCACAAAGCACACATACAACGAGCTAAATAAAAGACGAAAGAAACGTTCAATATTTTTAATGTGGTTCTGTTCGGCTCTCAAGTTGTCTAACAAACTTAGCATTTAGTCCTTTGCTCAACACTCTCAAATATAAATTTCTCAACTCTTAAATAGATTTTTTCTAAAAAAAACTACTCCTGAATTCTTTTGGAGAACTCTCTTTGAGTCATTCTCTTGAATTCTTATGGAGAATTCTCATGGAGTCGCTCACAAGTTGTCTCTACCACTAGGACATTCTCTTTATAGGGGTAATAATAATAAATCAATTAGAATTTCTCATCCTACCAAAACAGTAATTTAGTAATTTATTTTAAATAGGATTCCTAACTATAATCAATTTCCCTATAAGATGGTTCTCTATTTCAACTTCATCTTCATATTTAAAAATCTAGTCAATTTTCAACAGTTGCAGAAGTATATTTTAGTTTTGGTAACTAGTCATAAGGATTTATACGGGAATTATCATTTTACTTTGTGGAAGTTCGCTTCCTTTTATATTTGGGATGGTGTTGCCTTATCCCCTTGTATACCATGACTGAAAAGCCTGGGAAGTTTCATATTATTGCCAATTTGTAGAAATTAGAAAGATGAAAGAATTTGGTTCCAGGTTTTGATGTTTTAGTTTATCGTTCCTCCTCTTCTGATGAAGGGTGCATTTTGTAAGCACAGTTTGATCTTTTTGATTTTTTTGTGGAAGTATCCTCACTTTATTTTTGAATTCCTTTTATTGTTATGATTCAGTAAAATTGTAGCTCAACTTTTGATGGGTCATCCGATGCTGTAGCAAAATTGTTGTCTAAGGACAATCGTTTGGCAATATGTGTTTGAGGCTTAACCATTTGATGACTCACTAGAGGTGGTATATCATGCTCGAATATGATTGTGACACTTTCTTTTTTGTTCTATTTCCGATTAGATGGATAGCAGTTCAGAAGATTCTGATATCAGTGACTCAGAGGTAGCTGAATATGCAGAAAAGCCATATCAGCAGCTGAGAGAAGGAAAACTCAAAGTGAGAGGTCCAAATGGAACTCTTCGTTGCCCGTTCTGTGCAGGAAAGAAAAAGCAGGATTACCGCTGGAAAGACCTTCATCAACATGCCAGCGGAGTGGGTAAAGGGTCTGCAACCAGAAGTGGGAAGCAAAAGGCAAATCATTGGGCGTTAGCCAAATACTTAGAGATTGATCTAGCAGCTGAATCGGATCAAATAACTCGAGTGGTAGAACCTAATCATGCTGATGAAACTGAGAATCCCAATGCTATATTTATGTTTCCATGGACTGGAATACTTGTAAACATTATCAAGGATCAGGGGACGAGTAAGGACTTGGCTGATAATAATTTCTTGTTAAAGAAGTATTATGAGTATAAGCCTCTTGACATTCAAACTTTCTGGAATGAAAAATGTCATATGGTGCAAGCTATAGTCAAGTTCAATAATGATTGGACTGGGTTTCACAATGCTTTGGAGTTTGAAAAGAAATTTGAAGCTAGTCGGCTCAGTAGAAAAGAATGGACTGATCGTCAGCAGAATCCTGGGACAGACATATATGGTTGGGTTGCTAGGGCAGCTGACTTTCACTCTGACGGACCCATTGGAGAATATCTTCGGGCAACAGGAGCACTTAGAACTGTGTCTGACATTGTCCAGCAAGCTACACAGTCGACAAATGAGGCTGTAGCCACACTGGCGAATGAAATTGACTCCAAGAATGAGGACTTGGAAGCAATGCAGTATAGGTTCAATGAGAAGAAAATGTCTCTAAGTAGAACACTTGAAGAGAAAGACAGGCTGTACCATGCCTTTGCCGAGGGTACATTTGCTCTCAAATGTTCTAGTATAAGCTTTGGTGCATTATGACATGATTTATGGATTTGATTTTAAAATAATATATTCTTTAAACATGGGCAAAAGTTGAATGGGTTTTTGATTGATGTACGTGGGTAAGATAAAAAACTATTTAAATGTGTTAGGCATATTTGTAAAGGAGTGATGAATAGCCTAGCACCTGCCGCATGGCGCTCTTTTCTTATTTATGATTCTCTGTGTCATTTACATATTTTATTTTGTCTGTCTTCCATTTTAGAAAATAGGAAGATGCAGAATCAGTCACGTGACAATCTCCACAGAATTTTGGCTGAGCAAGAGAAACTGAACTTGGAGTTGGAGAAAAAGAAGAAAGAACTGGATTCGTGGGGTAAAGAATTGAGCAAACGTGAGGCTTTGACTGAACTTGAGAGGCAGAAGTTAGAAGAGGAAAAGCAGCAGGTCAGGCATTATAAGTACATTAAATCATCTTACTGTCACCATGACTGCCAGCTACCAGTGACTTGTTTGGAGTATGTGTTTGTATGTATTTTGGGTGTTGTTTAGCTTGTTAGATAGACGATGGTGTTGGAGAACATGTCACCACTATTTGTCGCTGAAGAAGTTAAATTTACAACCTTGTGAGTGTATGGAATGGTTTTTGTCCTGTTTGAATCGTGAAAATTATGAGTGAAGTCAAATTTTTGGGTGTGTTTTGTTTTCAAAGAAAGTTTGATGGAAAGTTTGACGGAAAGTCTCTTTGTTTCCCCTAAAATATTTTGATTGCGTTTCTTGGCAACCAAACACATACAAATAAAAAAAATAAAAAGATGTGGAATGGGTTCCGTGGGATTTCACCTTCTCCACAGCTACCTGAATTTTTCCCTCAAGTATCCGAAACGCGAATGAGGTGTTAGTATCCACAGTTAGCATCAGACTGAATCAAGAATTCAAGATAAGCTATGGGGTCACTGAATTCACATTGCAGTTTCCATCAAATACTATGCAGTGGTGCATATGTTTTAGGACATCACTCAAAAGCATCGCAGTTTCCAAATGTACAATCAATGCTAGATGTGTGCTGCTTGCATGATCTCTTTGTTTGAACTCGTATATATATTAGTAATGGTAAAATATTATCTACCCTTGTTTGCAACTTCTGCTGTTTTTATTTATCAATTCACGTCCTTGTGTGGTATCAGTAGCTGTTTGGGCTATTAGTAACGAAACATCTTTGTATAATGTTGCTGCAACTTATCCATACCTGATTTAGTCTAACATTACTGTGGGCCTGTGGTAGTCCATCAAAAGATTAAGATAACAATGTGGTCAGCAAAAAAAAAAAGTGGTTGGCTTGTGATTGAGAATGAGACCTTGTGCATTAGTATGAAAAATCTCAACTCTTTTGTAGAATGACCTGAGAAACAGTTACCTGGAAAAGGCTTCGTTGGAGCAGAAAAGAGCTGATGAGAATGTGTTGAAGCTAATCGAGGAACAAAAGGTTTTGGTGATTTATGCTTTGTGTTTAGATAAATTGGACTTATAAAATAGGCATGGCTCCTCTTTAGCTGTTGTTGAATGTTTACTCTACATGCAGAAAGAGAAGGAGGAAGCACTTAATAAGATACTTCAGTTGGAGAGGGAGCTAGTTGCTAAACAAAAGTTAGATATGGAAATAGCGGAGCTGAGAGGAATGTTGAATGTGATGAAGCATTTAGGGGATGATGTTGCTGTGCAGAGTGAAATGAAGAAGAAGCAAGAAGAATTGGATGAGAAACTACAAGAGTTGGAGGATAAGGAAATTCTAAGAAACCAGCTTATAACGAAGGAGCGTGAGAGCAATGATGAACTGCAAGAGGCTAGGAAGGAATTGATTAAGGTGAGAATCATGTTGCATTGTATCCCCGAATTACTTTTTGACGTACACAGATGTTACCTTGAAGTATGCATGGTTGTGACAGATAGATTTAATTATTATTAAGATGGCTCGACTTGCAAGTTATCTTCATATTTTAAACTAATGAAACAAGATTAGAGGTCCCTGTTAGTCCATAAATATACCTCAGACTTGTGGTTATTGTCATAATCTTGGATGGTTGATAATTACTGTTGAATAACTCAGATGTTATTGTTCAGGGATTGTCGGAAATGTCAATCAGCCGCAGTAATATTGGTATAAAGCGTATGGGTGAGATTGACCAGAAGCCATTCATTGACACATGCAAAAAAAGATTTCCACTTGAAGAAGCTCAAATACAGGCTTCCACGCTCTGCTCATTGTGGCAAGAAAATTTAAAGGACCCAGCATGGCATCCCTTCAGGATTGTCGAAACCGATGGGCAAGCTACGGTGCAGTTTTTATCTGTGCATTTTCTTCTTCTCTTGGAAATCGTTCAAGTTACGAAAATTTTGATGAGACAGAAGTGGGTTATGTTGTATGTTTCAGGAAACTATAAATGAGGAGGATGAGAAGCTGCATGATCTCAAGCAGGAGTTGGGGATAGAGATCTACTCCGCTGTAACTACAGCATTAAAAGAAATGAATGAATACAACCCTAGTGGAAGGTATATTGTACCCGAGCTTTGGAACAACAAAGAAGGAAGAAAGGCGTCATTGAAGGAGGTCATCGCATTTATCTTGAGGAATTTGAGAACGCTCAAGCGCAAGAGGTGATGGGATTCAGGTTAGGGCCTTGTTTGATATACCTA
Source organism: Kalanchoe fedtschenkoi (assembly GCA_002312845.1). Taxonomy (NCBI): domain Eukaryota; kingdom Viridiplantae; phylum Streptophyta; class Magnoliopsida; order Saxifragales; family Crassulaceae; genus Kalanchoe; species Kalanchoe fedtschenkoi. Next base: position 2,940,119 of record NQLW01000008.1, read on the forward strand.
TTGCACTGTCTCGATATACCTGTACCAATGTCAATGAGTTAAGTCTTTATGTTGTAATACTTATGATTTGGACTCTGCTAACAAATTTATCCGATTATGTATATTGTCATAAGCATGTTCACCTACGCTTTGGTACATGTTCCATATTATATGTCAATTATGTCAACATTTTGTTTTGTCTTGTCCGAGTCTTAATTCTAGTTACATTGGATGATCTTAACACCTTTTATTCAACTAAATTTTGACTTTATGGTCAAATGCAGGAATTGATGAAGTAGGATGATTGATTTGATGGTCAAGAGAAACATCATTATGGAGTAGAGCAGGAAGCTCTAAGGCAACTTTATTTGATGTTCAACTAAATTTAATATCAGCAAAACACTGACATGTTCGGCCTTTTATGCGGTCCTTTATTTGTACAACTTCTTGGTGAATATGAAGTATGTGGGTCTAATAATATGGCTAATGGACAAACTCAAAACTCTCATACTTGCCTGTTCTTTCTTCATTTGAGCCGTAATCAATTTTTGTTCAAGTCAAAATGTTTAAATTCTCATTTCAAAATTACAGGTAATCAATTCTTGTTTTTCTTTTTCGAATGAAATTTTAGTTGCCAATGAAACAAATAACTCAAGTTTAAATAAAAAAAATTTAAATAACGTAAATAAAGTATAATAAATTAAGTTTTGTTATAACTATTTCAGAATTTTGAGTTTTAGAATGTTTAATATTTCAATATTTTTTAGATTTTTGAGTATCATATGTTACTGTTTTTAAGGTGTTTCAAAATATTTTCAAAGCAATGCCATTAATAATCCTAAAATACTAAAAACACTAAAATATTAACATTTTGAAAACTTTAAGAGACAAAAGATATGAGGTGACTTCATTTAAGTTAGCTAAGAGGTTGGTTGAAAAAAAAAAGGTTTGTTGCTAACTTTTCATTTTAGATGTTATCAGGTTGTGTCTTAAGGTGTTAGATTTATATGATTTTAGGGTTTATTTTGAGGATTTTATAATTTTTTGGGATTTTATAATGTTAAATTTATAAGGTTTTATGATTTTAGAATTCTTAAGATTTTAGAGTTCTCAGATTTTGTGTTTCAGATTTTAATTTTTAGCTTTTTAGGATTTTAAAGTTAAAGGGTGCATAGACTATACTCTAAACATCCTCAAATACTAACACGAAAAAAAAGAAGCAAAATACTATTATGTCTGAGTTCTTATCTATGAAGTGTCACCAAATTTTAAACACCAAAATCTTAAAATCACTCGTCATTTTAGCTAGTCAAGTTATATTAGTTTTCACTTGTTATTCTTAAATCTTAAATAAATTTTGTTCTAAAACAAATAAATCTTGAATAAATCTGAACATTTTTTCATTTTAGGGGATGATTATTCAAGAATAACATGAGTGTATATATATGTTGTAAAGCAAGGGTGAAGCAACCTAGTGATTTAAGAATTTCTTTGAACGTGTATAAACATAGATCAATAAAAAGATAATTTGTTTAAGAAGTGACAATGTCAAATAACTCTTCACGACTAATCTTATCACTTTCTTGAGTTGTGGGGGATGCATTCATCAGTCATCTTGCCCTTATATTTCTCAGAAAAGTTATAGATGAGTGGAAACGTAGACAATGGCGGATCTATGCATGCTTAAGTGGGGGTCAAATGACCCTGCTCAAATTTTTTTGTTGTTTATATATGTGCATTATTTTAGGTTATGAATTTAGAAAATCGTTTAAATAAATCCTCTAAATATCAAAATGACCCCTCTAGAAAGAAAAAATTATCCCATTTACATCTATTCTTTGTAATTATTTGTTAATTGACCCCTCTCAATATCTTTTCTGAATCCGCCACTGCGTAGACATATCTCGGAAGTGGCAATAACATTAAAGTTCCAATCAAATGTTTCAAAATATTTTTGGTCAAATTGTGTGCACACACAGTCCATTTGATCAATAAATTATTATCTTTATGTCCTCAAAGGTAATTAAAGCACCTCATCAGGCTTTCTTTGACACACCACCTCATTATGATCATCCAAGGATATTTGGATGTCTCTCATATGTTTTTACGTACTGAACCTCACTCTAAAGATAAAGTGGATTCAAGGGCTGATGCTTTCATAATACTAGACTGTTATTATGCTCAAATAGGCTATAAAGTGTTTGATTTGTCTCACATAAAACTCAAGACATGTTGTATTTTATGAAGATATCCTTTTCCTACAAGCAAGTTGTGCATGATGAGACTGAGCTGTCACCTGCACAAGTGTTGGCGTGTTGCCTATTGTACCAATTCCACAAGATGATCAAGAAATGATGCTAAATTCATCAATGTTTTTAGAGCCTTCTTGACACCCCACACAAAGTGCACTAAAGAATGGCCATCAACCACTGGCCTCATTTGAACAAATAAAACCTTCAAAAAGTTCACAAAGGGCAAATAGAAAATCGCGTAGAAAAAGACCCTCTTTGTGGAATCAGAAATTCATCTCATTATCTCAGTGCCGTAATTTGTTGTGGGAATTTTTCTTCTCATCATAAAACATTCCTATTACAAGTATCCAATGAACCAGCTACCTACAATGAAGCATCCAAGCAGACTGAATGAATACAAGCCATGCAACATGAGATACATGCAGTTGAGTTAAATAACAAATGAGAATTGGTTGATCTTCCTATTGGCAAACATAGTGTGGGTTGTAAATGAGTGTATAAATTCGAATGCAAGTCTAAAGGAAGCATAGAAAGTTATAGGGCACATATGATTGTCAGAGGATACACACAAACTCAAGCAAGGGATAGACTATCATGATACATCTGCACTAGTCATCAAAATGACTACCTTAAGATCCATGTTAGGTATTGCAGTAGCCAAACAATGACCTTTATTTTAATTGGACGTCAATAATGCATTTCTTTATTATTTTCTTGATGAGGAAGTCCACAAGAAGCTTCACTAGGCTTTCATAATGAGACAAAGAAAGCAGGCAAAGTGTGCAAGGCCTTAAGCAGACTTCAAGAAAATGTTTTATCTGATTCAGTGTTTTTTTATTATAATTTGACTTTACAACCACTCTGAATGATTATTCTCTATTCGTTTTTCACGAAAATTGTGAGCTCATACTACTCCCTTTTACGTGGACGATGTTATTCTGAAAAGAACTTTTGACATCCACATATCAGACTTGAAGACATTCTTTGATTCTCAGTTTAACATCAGGTGGCACTATCTAAAGGAGCAATGATATATGATCTAGAACACTATCGACATATGTAGGGAAGCTCATTTATCTAACTATCACGAGGCCTGATCTTGCTTGCATGTATATATGCTCAATCAACTCATGAGTGCGCCTACCCAGGATAATTTATAGGCCATGCATCGTGTCCTTCTATATCGAAAGGTAGCCCCTGATCAAGGATTGTTCTACTCCTCTTCCTCCTCAGTTCAGCTGAGTGCCTTTTGTGATGTCAATTGAGCTACCGTTTGCCATTTTTTCCTTACGATTTATTACAGATTACTGTATTCTCCTCATCTTCTCGTTCATCTTTGAAAAGATTAAGAAATAACATACAATTTTCCATTTATCCGTCGAGTCCGAGCATCGTGCCATTGCTCAATGTTGTTGTTTTGGCTCTTGTGAGACATGGGTGTTGAAACGTCTCTTCCCATCCCTTTCTTTTGCGACTACAAGGTGCATTCTATCTCGCGCAAAACCTGATCTTTTATGAGAGAATTAAACATGTTAAGCTCTATTGTCATGTTATTCGAGAGTGCGTTGCCTTCACCTTCAAACTGATTTGCCCCCAACATATCTCAACTGGTGATCAGCCGGCTGGTATTTTCATGCCTTCACCTTCAAACTGATTTGCCCCCAACATATCTCACTGGTGATCAGCCGGCTGGTATTTTCACCAAGGTGCTGTCGAAGGGTCTCCTCCAACTTTTCATTTCCAAGTTAGCGGTCTCAAATTCATTCCATCGTCCAGCTTTGGAGAGTATTGGAGTGATTAGCCCACGATCCATCTATTTCAACACTTAAGGGGATTGAATGCATGTTTGTTAAGTTAGAGGGGGCGCGTGTATTTCTTCAGCCTTTGCAAGGCTATTAAGTTCGTTGTACCTGAATAATAATAATATTAAAAAAGTTGATTTTTTTTAAAACCACTCTTTCCACAAATTTTCATATTCATTATACTCTTTCATTCTTTTTAATTTCAAATCTACCATACTTGAAAAAAAAATTGCAGTTATGAACCACGGTTTTATTTTTATAAAAACATCGGTTTAAAATACAAAAAAACCATAATTATGAACCGCGGTTTTGTTATTTTGAGAAATCACCAGTTTGAAACCGCGATTTTCTTCAAGTAAGATAGATTTAAAATTAAAATGAATGATAGGGTAGAATTGATATAAAAATTTGGAAGAAAATTTTTTTTTTAAAAAAAAAATCAATAAAGTTATTGCCACTTATCTTTCACTGTTGTAGGTTATACTGCTATAAAGAATAGAGTAACTTTAATTTTTAAAATAAATATAAATAAATAATGTCCATTGTATTACCTTGTAGTATGTGGGTTTTTCTTGGGCCGGACAAATACGGGCCTCTTTTCACGTTCGTTTCCAGTCTCAAAGCCCATCCAAAAAACGTGAATTGAGTGCGCTAGACCTATGATGTTTACCATCGTAAAAATGACAAAGTTAGGGGGCCCTGCTGTGCAAATAAGATTCATTATATAGCGTCGCAACTAGGGTTTCGGCCAGTCACCTAGCATTCGGTCTCCCAGCGGCTACAACGAAGCAGCGATGGTGCTCAAGTATGTTAATCCGATGGGTTAATTTTTCTTTACTCCCAGAAGATGATCGCATTTTCGAAATCCGATGGTTTAATTTATCTTGCTTTGTTAGGAAATCTATAAGTTGGCTTGAATACGTTTGCAGTCCATAGGGTTTTTGTGCCCTAGTTTTCTTATTCTTATTTGTTTTGGATCGATTCGTCTCTCGGCCGGTGGCGGTTGATGGATTGATTTTTAATTAGTTTTTCTTATTTATTTGTGTCTCTGATTTTAGGTTTTATTTTCTTTAATTTTTAGCTATTGGTGTTGAATTTAGTTGAATTTTTTGTGTGGATTTGGAGGCTAGATTATATTTTTTGTTTGTTGTTCAAGAAGGTTCTCATATGTCTAGTGATTGCTATGCTTAACAGTGGAACTGGAATTTATTTGTTTGCTTAAAATGTTTCAGGACTGAATTGTGCCGCTTTAGTGGTCAGAAAATTTACCCGGGAAAGGGTATTAGATTCATTCGATCCGACTCCCAGGTAATTCATGGAACAAGTGCCACTTACAATATATAGCTTTTTGATTAACGTGTTCTCATGTTTATGCTCATCATTTTGTGATTAGGTGTTCCTCTTTGCAAACTCAAAATGCAAGAGGTACTTTCACAACCGTTTGAAGCCAGCTAAGCTTACATGGACTGCCATTTACAGGAAGCAACATAAGAAGGTATAATGTCTTGATGAGCTTCAGCTCATTATTTAACTGGTATGTTAATTGAAGTTCTAACACATCTTTTTTAACAGGATATAGCTCAAGAAGCTGTGAAGAAGAGGCGTCGTGCCACCAAGAAGCCATACTCAAGATCTATTGTCGGCGCTACCATTGAGGTTATCCAGAAGAAGAGGTCTGAGAAGCCTGAAGTCCGTGATGCTGCTAGAGAAGCTGCTCTTCGGTAATTTTTTAATTGGAAGTGACACAAATATATCCTTTTCAGAGATTTTCCATATTGCTGCTTCATATTACTGAACTACACACCTTTAATATAACCTCTTGATATTTGGGTGCTCAATAGTCAATACAGTCAATGATATTGTCAAAAGTCGGCTTACATACCCTGTTATGTGCTATTTACAGTGAGATCAAGGAGAGAATCAAGAAGACAAAAGATGAAAAGAAGGCCAAGAAGGCGGAGGTGACAGCCAAGACTCAAAAAGTTGGTAAGAGTAGTTTGCCCAAAGGTGCTGCCCCCAAGGGACCCAAGATTGGAGGCGGAGGTGGAAAGCGCTAAGCTATTCCAGTTTTGTTCTGGTTGGAAGTTCTAGCTGTTTTTTTTATTTCTTGCAGCTTTGCTACACTTTTCTGATTTATATTTACATGGATCTTAACTATGAATCAGTTTATATTATGTTGGACGAATTTTGTTTCTCTCTACCATCTCATACTTACTTTTCATTGGATTGAAAGCCTCTAATTGCTTGTGCTGTCTCTCAATGTGAAATAGTAAACTATTTGAATAGGGAAGTTTGTGGTAATCATTAACTAACTCACTTCAAGAATACATTTGGAGTCTGGTAATTATAAAATGATTCCTTACTTGTGTGATGTTTAGTTTAGACCAGGACCAAACTGAACTTTGAGTCATTGGATCTTTACTGGTGCAGATCCATTTTTTAGCTGGACAAAAATCTTAAAAAAGTCAATAAGCATTGTTAAATTTACAAGTGATTTCTAAATGTAGAATAGGCTTGTGACCTGGATGAACTGTTGCAGCCATGAACGAGGGAAAAGGGAGTTTGAGGTTACTGAATATCAAGGAACAAGAACAAAGCCCAGACAATTGAGTAACATTTGGAGTTAGTCAAAGATAGCAGTTTGAAGTGGTTCCAGATAGAGTCAGTCTTATGTGTGAGCCAGAAATGAGAGATGGCCGTACCATATTATAGTTTACTTTCCTCGTGTCATTAAGAAATTCTTCAGTGTTAGACAAAATGGCCTCAAATGTGTCAGCAATAATTTTGCTTAGAGGCGTTCAGGTCCTTAGTTCAATTCGCAGGCAACTTTGGGCGTTCTAAATGGCTCTCGGGTTTAAAATTTTCGGGAATCGATTTGCTGCCTGTCGTTGTAAAATTATTTACCAGGTTGCAGAGGATTGGTTTAAATGGCATTTGATTCAGGTTGTTCATTTTATCAGTGTGTGGAAAGAGAACAGAGACCATCTCCTCTGATCTCGTATCCGTTGCTCTAACATATGAAAATCTGTCTCCATTTGGTTCGGTCTGCACTGCGTCATTTTCACTAAGAATAACTCTCAGACAGATGAGATATGCAGGACTCTCAGCCTCTACCTGTCTGACCTGGCATGACAAGAACAACACTACGCTGCAGAGTATTGACTTGTTCGAGCTCGGCTCGATTAAAAATATGGTCAGCTCGAACTCGGCTCGTCCTAAGAAAAATCTGTTCGAACTCCTTTCGAATAATTTTGTTTAAACTCGAGCTCGACTCGAGCTCGATTAAAAAATAAACGAGCAACTCGTTTGATTATTCGGTTCAAACTCGATTAAATATAAACGAGCAGCTCGTTTGACTACTCGACTCGAGCTCAATTAAATATAAACGAGCAGCTCGTTTAACTACTTGATTTAAATATAAACGAGCAGCTCGTTTAATTACTTGTTTGATAACAATAAAACTAAAAAATATTAGAAAGAAACCTGTTTCAATCTACACTACATATCCTAATAACAAAAAAATCATAATATTTTAACATAACTAATTTTCCATGTTTCAACGTAATTTTTCGCCAAATACATGAGCTCGCATCACATTTGGTCCAAGTTGAGAATTGTCTTGTCTGAAAAGTGATTAGTCGCGTAGTGAAGACTCCGATGGTCATCAACGCACCTGAAAGTGTAAGTTAATAAGTGTGTGCATAATGTTTTAATTGACATAAGAGAACATTAAAATAATAAGCAAACAACAAGCACCAAACAAATAACAAACAGGAAGAGGATAACAAAAACCCACTAAGAACACAGTAAAAAGAAAGCAAAAAACAATGAGAAGACAGAAAGCAAGAAACATCAAAAAATAGATTCGAGAAACTTTAACAAAATCAGGAGCAACTTCCTTCATAAGCAAATTAAAGATTTCATATTCCGCAAAAGTAAATGGTAATTCATGAACCATTACCAGATGCGAAATGAGTTCTCTGATCCGGCATCCGGGACTGATTGTACTTCCAAGGTCTGAGGATAGGGCTAGCACCACTTGTATTACCAGTTCCAGGTGTTTGTATTTGTAAATTCAACCTTTGTTGTCCAGATGTAACAGCAGCACGTTTCGGACAAGTATCCAGGTGTCTCTTATATTGGGTTATTGTGCTAGTTTTGCTGATTTTGAACATCATTTTACAGTGTTTGCACTTCATACCTTGAACAACACCGTTTGCCACGTGTTCCTCAAATTCTTCCCACACCTTGGAAACTTTCTTTCTTTTTCGTTGTCCATAACCAGTAGATTCGTTTTCTGGTGCTTTAGTTTGGGAGCCTGATTCCACATGAATACCATCCATGTTATTGGATTCCACCAACTCAAGTGGAGAAGAAGTTTCACCAGCAACATCCATACTTGGAATTATCACCAGCAAAATTAGAGAGTTATAACCAACTAACCTAGCTTAAAGAAGAAATCCAAATCACCTTGAATATGATCAGAAGCTGAAGATAAGAGCAGCCACGACCTGACTTTGACTCTCAACTCTCACCCGATGCAAGCATCACTGATTAGTCAGGCAACAAGGACTCTGATTGTCATAAGCACACCTGGAAGTTTAATCTAGTAAGTGTATGCGCAATGTTGATGCAACTAATACTTTCAATCATGCAGCTAACCTATCTTCATCATAATAAACATGTAGTAACAGCAGATAAACTAGTTTCATTTTCATGAGTGATAAACCAGCTTTGATTTCCATCAATATGATGTTGAGGAAGTTAAACTACTTGCTCAACAGAAAAACATGTTGAAAATGTCTGCAATTGTGAACTTAGACGACCATCAATGGAAATATGCATAGAAGTTGAGCTGCAAATAGTAATTGCCTACTTGTTTCATAGAAGTCACAAATGCTCCAGAATAATCCAGATTGAGAAAGTGCTTGTCATCTCTCAGGTCTGCAGTTGTTAGCATGTCGTAAGGCAGGGAGCGAAAAGGGTCGAGAAAGATAATAAAAATAAGACAAAAATGTCTGGAAAGTGAAATTCAATCAGGCTGCTGAAAAGTATTGATACAGCCAAGTCATGAGATCTGTACTTAGAAGAACAATCTGCTTTTGAGGTACTGCCAACCCATACACTCTCTTTTACTTCTAAAAAGAGAGGGTCCCTTTTCTCTGTACAGAATATTACATGGGTTGTGTTTTGCAAAAACAAAAAAGGAAAATGAAAGAATCTCATGGTGAAGCACATGACCTGTTTCAAGACTTTCAAGCTAACAAGCAAACAACAACCAAACGAAGAGCAGACAACAAACAAACAACACGATACAACAAACAAACAACAAGATACAATCAAACAAACAGAAGCAGCCAGATCTGGACCGAATCCGATCAAGCTCAGCTAGATCCGGCCAGATCTGGACCGGATTTGTCTCTGTCAAACAATAGAGTGGCTGGAGAAGTCTAGCAAGCAGCCGACCACTTCCCTAAATAGCTCAAAGAGAGCAAAGGAGGATCGATCAAATGAGGTGGTCGTATTTACCTAGTTCAGCATCGGATCACCGGAGATGGATCAGCGCAGTCCGATCCGCCTTCGGCAGCGTCGATTGCTTGTGCTCGGAGGCGGAGCGTGGAGACGAGCTGGGAAAGAAAGCGACGAGTAGAGAGAGAGAGGGATGGAGAGGTTAATCGTTAATTAGGACTAATTGTTAATATTCAATTATCATTTTGAATTTTATCAAATATCATGCGTACATCAAACCCGCAAATTGTTACATGCTCCGAGAGTACTTACTCCCTCTGGCGATGTCGTTTTAATTAAAAATCAAACGACGTCGTTTTGTTTAATTTAATGGAAAGTGCCATTTTTGTTTAATATGAAAAATGTCGCTTTCTAACCAGAATTCTGTTAGATATTCACCAAAATTTGTTATATATTCATCAGAAATCGCTGCATATTTTTCAGATTATTTTCTGGTATATTTTCAATAGTTTGCTTCCATTTTCATCACAAATATATCATTCTTCATCAGAATTCATTGGATATTCACTAGAACTGCATATATATTCATCAGATTCAGTCCAATATTTTATCAGATTTTTTATAGTTTCATATTCATCAGAAATGTATCAATATTCTTCTGAAACACTTGCATATTCTTCAGAAACACTTGCATATTCTTCAGATTATTTTGTGGTTTATTTTCAATACCCTGCGTCAATTTTCAGTAGAAATGCATCGATCTTTATTGTAATTCATTGGATATTCACCAGAACTGCATATATATTCGTCAGAATCAGTCCAATATTTATCAAAAAAAATTCATGGTTTCATATTAATCAGAAATGTATCAATATTACTCAGAAATGAATGTATATTCCTCAGAAACCCTTGTATATTTTTCAAATTATTTTCTGTTCTATTTTCAACAGCCTGCGTCCATTCTCAGCAGAAATGCATCGATCATCATGATAAATCATTGGTTATTCCCCATAACTGCATATATATTCGTCAGAATCGGTCAAATATTTATCAAATTGTTTTCATGGCATCATATTCATTAGAAATGTATAGATATTACTCAGAAATGGCAATATATTCTTGAGAAACACTTGTATATTCTTCAGATTATTTTGTTGTCTATTTTCAATACCCTGCGTCAATTTTTAGTAGAAATGCATCGATCTTCATGATAAATCATTGGTTATTCCCCAGAACTGCATATATATTCGTCAAAATCGGTCCAATATTTATCAGATAATATACAAGTGTTTCTGAAGAATATACAGCCATTTCTGATGAATATGAAACCATGAAAAAAATCTGATAAATATTGGACCGATTCTGACGAATATATATGCAGTTCTGGGGAATAACCAATGATTTATCTTAAAGATCGATACATTTCTGCTGAAAATGAACGCAGGCTATTGAAAATAGACCAGAAAATAATCTGAAGAATATACAAGCGTTTCTGAGGAATATATAGTCATTTCTGAGTAATATCAATACATTTCTAATGAATATAAAACCATGAAAATAATCTGATAAATATTGGACTGATTCTGACGAATATATATGCAGTTCTCGTGAATATCCAATGAATTACGTTTAAGGTAGATGCTTTTCTACTGAAAATGGACGCAGACTATTGAATATAGACCAGAAAATAATCTGAAGAATATAGAAGCGTTTCTGAAGAATATGTTTGCAATTCTGGCAAAGAATAAGATGACTCTGATGAATATATATATTTTAAAAAGAATGAATAAAACGACGCTGTTTTGATGAGGTGTTCTTTTATTGAAGTAATTTAAAGTAAACGACATCGTTTTTCATTTAATGAAAACAACGTCGTGCGAGATAGTAGGTACTCCCGGTGTATGCAAGAGTAACTCGTGACAAACGATACCATATCACCTATAATTAATTTATTAAAAAATATAAAAAATTTGCTGGCAACTCAATTCTTTTTGAATGTTTGAAAAACTACTGTTTATTAACATCGTATGTTCTAGATTTTATTTTTGATAAATTGGTTTTTTGCGCCCTATTTTTCTATTTCAACGGTTGAGACAACAAAGTTGAATTGAATGGCGTTTCATGAAAAAAAAAATTATGCTATTTTACATTTTGTTATCAAAATATGTTTAAACTATACTGCATTTTAAAAATATTCTAATATATAAAAATCATAATTATAAATGAAATTACCGTATATAACAATATATATAAACTAAGTACGAAATTAGACAAAACAACATCATTTCAAAAAAAAATCCATTTATGGTTTTAGGGTATTTAGGTCTAACACCCTAAATATTCTAAAACCCTAAGGCTGTGTTTGGTTTAGGAAAAATTGTAGGGAAAGAAAAATTTGATGGAAAATTAGTAAAATTCATTTTTTGGTTTAGATGGAAAATTGGATGCCAAATGTGATTTTAAATATATTAAACAAGTTCAATGTATCTTAAACAAATAATCATTTTTTGAACAAATTCAATGTATGAAATGATGAAATGTTGATATTTTTTTACCTATTTTTCATAAAACTTTCCATTATTATGGAAAATGAAATGGATTCCCAACAATTTTTCTTGACATTTTTTTATGTAACCAAACAAAAGAAAATTAGATGGAATTCTTCAAGGATTCCATTTCCTTTCAATTTTTCCTCAAACTTTCCTTTTCACCCAATTTTCCTTAAACCAAACACAGCCTAAAACAAAATAAAATTTGAAATCTAAAAGTCCTAAATTCCAACGTTCATAACCCTAAAAACCTTAGAATTATAAGGCTGAAAATTCTAACACCCTTACCTTAAACAATGGCAGAGCCACAGTTTCGGGCAGGGGTCACATACCTCGGGTAAAATCACTTTTTGTAATGTTAAATAGGCATGTTTATTAAAAAAAAATTGTTTACATTTTTGTGTTATTAATATGAGTATTCTCAAAATAAAGCCATACTGAAAATTTGAAAACTGAAAATCTATATTCATTTCGTGTCTGGCAGCGCACCCGCCCACGTCTGGCCCACCCTAGGCGAAGAAATGAGATGGAATGTTGAGCCTGTTATCGCCGATGCTATCATTTCTAGCAAGGCAGCGTAGTAAGACATGTCATCTGGGTATCGATGCAACGTAAATAAACAGTAAGTCTGTCTTTAATTTGGAGAAAATTTGAAGAAAAGGAAAATTTGAAAATTTGAGAGAAAGAATTCAAAATTTGTTTAAATTAAAGAATATTTTGCTATTTTCTACAAAATTTTTCACTTCAAATCAAATAAAAGGAAAATAATATGAATTTTATGAAGAATTCATTTTTCCTTTAAGAGTACTTAGCAAGAATACAAGGATTTAAATGTTGCAACATTGCAAAAATGTTGCAAAAATACTGAAGTTCTCATATAGTGTGGATCAATGAGCATCCATTTCCTACTCTGAAAATGTTGCGCAAGCAGAGATTTTAGGTTTTTTTTTTTTTTACAATAAGAAGAACTGTGCCTCGACTAGAAGGAAGCTATGTGATAAGTCATCAGGGAAATCACTGAGAAGTTTGTTTAAATTTGGATAGGCCGGCCGGGATCAGCCAAAAATGATCCTTACCACATCTGAGCCACCAACACTAAAAAGTATAGCCGTCCAAAACACAAAACAATAAAATTCCACGCGCATAATCAAGACTAAGGGTATTTTAATCAGAGGTTTTCGACATAAATGAGTCATGACTTCTTCCATACATTCTAGTCTTATTAAGAATGCTCAAAACTCGAATTAATGATATTAAAATCAAATTTCTATCATGAAATTGCTAGTTCAACACGGATTAAGTATTCGGTCTTTGATAAAAAAAAAATCAGTGCATCTGTTAATGCTTCTAGTAGTGGTAAAATCATAAATATTCAAACATACAACCGACATACTGGAAACGTAAAAAAAACTGATTAATATTGCACCAGGCCTGAAAGAAACCTATCCATTCTAAATTCATGTCAAATGTGACGCAGAACTAATAACGTGCTTCAGTCATAAAGCGTGTCTTTCGTGGCTAACTACATCATGTCTTGGACAGTAGATGTATAGATAAATATATGCATTATCAAGCCATCAAGGAATCCGGCCAGCTTTGCATTAACCAAAGAGTAGTTTGGCTTTGAAACTTTGTGGATATATGGGTCAAATGATGAGCAACGGACCACGCCGGGTACCCGACCGTGACTCCAGTTTCTGGGATGGGTCAGCTGGTTCAAGCATTACAAAGAACTATGGAAGTCTCACGGACGAGGGTCCGACCACCTTAAACGAAAGATGGATACTAGATTACACTTCAAGCGCCGAATCCAGTTTTGCTCCGCAAGGGAGTCTCACAAGTGGTTCTCTCAGGGACTCTGCGACGGGTCACATAATAAGTGACAGACCAGGAGGCAGCTGGGTGACAACCGGACTGGGAAGCGCATTTTGTGGTAATGATGGGGATTCGACCCAAGGGTGGAATGGGAGCCTCACCGATTGTGGCCCCAAGTTCTCAATTGAATATCTGATACGAGATTACATTCCTAATGGCAGCTCCAGTTCGTCATCTTGGAGTTCAACCTACGGGTCGGTTGGGAACTGTGGTGAGGTGGGCGAAATTCTAAGACAAGCAGCCTGGTCGCCAAATTTGCTGGATAGATCATCTCACAGCAACTATTCCGGCTCACAGTATACGCAGATCAACTGGAATAATGTCGCCGAAAATAACCCGAAAAGAGTTGGCAATGGGGCCGGTGCCACCCCCAGTTTCATACCACGTGGTTTGGCCTATGCATGGTTCACCGGGCAATGGGGCAAACGATCAAAAGCCAGTAAATGAATATATATAGCACTGGGTTTCTGCTGGCTCCGCAGGATCGATCAAACCCAGATACAAAAACTCTGCTAACCATGTAGCCAAGGTCTAGTGGTATCAAAGATCGCCTGAACAATCAATTCTCCCACAGCAAAAGGTACTTAAATCTGTCAGTATGCACACCCCTTCATCACTCAAACACTTGAAGCAACTGTGTGTTCATCACTCAGCTTCATCTCTAAAACACCCATATTTTCAAGTAACCTCCTGCTGCTCATGTGTGTTACTTTTTGTAAATAATTTGTGCTGGTCAATGCCCTTCGTTTTTTAAGGTGGTGTTGAGCATAGTGATATTATTTTACATCGCTCATTAAAAGTTTTTGTCACGACCCAAAAAAAATGTGGGTCGCGATGGCGTTTGACTTGTCTCTTTTTGACCTTTAGTCAAACAAGCCTCAGCGAAGAAAATTCAATGTCAAATAATTCAACACACAAACTAGTCAAATACATTAAAATTCCAAGCTGTTAATAACAACTCAAGATCTTGCCCAAGTACATCAGAGCGACAACTAAAGAGGGTAACAAAGAGAAGGAAATTACATAACTACTGATTGAAAGGAGTTAACCGAAGACTGGATGGCACCATACCGGAAAGCTCGCTCGTTGCTACCCAAACACCGTTGCTATTGACCGACTACTGATCTGAAAGGAGAATTTTAATATTGGGGGTGAGTCAAAAGACTCACTCTATGAGTAAACAACTCGCTACGTATTTGGCGAGCCAAATGAGGAAAATTCCTTTTATTTATAGCATTGGTTAATATTTTATTCGTCACATGTGGCTCGCATACCGTTCGTACATTTGTTGTGTACGTGGGGATTTATTTATCATTCCGTTGGCACATATATTTTTTTTCATATCACATTCAATGGCATATATCATAAGCCCTTTTTGGCTAGGCCCTTTTTGACCAAATGCAAATGTGAATGCGTGACAGACATGAACTGCGACGGAAGCCCTTTTTGGCTAGGCAGTCGTCACTGCCGATCCGGATCATCAAATCATATAACAGAACGCGATATTATTGCGGAAACAGAACGCCGCAGACATGATGCAGTGTGTATGCATATGAATGAATGCTCAAGATAACAATTTTTCTTTTCCACATGAGTATATATATTGTTCACATATTATACTCATTATTCTTATTTAATAGTCAC
>NQLW01000008.1:2981878-3031763 GCA_002312845.1 Kalanchoe fedtschenkoi
TACATAATAAATTTAATAAAATGAATTAAATCTAATTTCTAAATAAAATTTTGGATTAGTTCAATTTTTTATATTTTTTTTGAATTATGATAGTTCAAAGAACGAATAAAAAAGCAATGATATTTCAAAACTGTCTTAGTATTTTTTTTCCCGAAATTCAACAATAGTTCAAATAGAGTTTAATCTTGAATACATATTTTATTTTTGAGAAAAACTTTAAAGAAGCTCTGAGCTATCATCAATTCAGAACTATGTTAATGTCAAAAAGGGTGCAAGAAAATAAATTGAAATAAATTTTTAAAATAAAATTTACAATTACATTTCTTAATTAATATTACCATATGAATTATATATGTGCATTAAACTATTTTTTTCATCAAATTAAAGGATATCATTTTGTTTACTCAAAGAAATTCATTTATTTCATATTCAACCGATCCTATTAATTAACAAATTTAATAAAACCAATTATATTTAATAAATCAAACCTGATGTGATACTTAAATTAGTAAAAAAATACATCTTATTTATTAATTTTGATAGTTCGAGGTGTGAAAATGACAAAGAATCAATTTAGAAATTTTTTCAAGTTAAAGAAATATTTTTATTGGTAATTATGATGAGGTTCAGAAAAGGAAAACAAAGAAAACGCACTAACAGCCCACTGGACCCAACTCAGCAAGCCCAATACTCAGTCAGACCCAACATAGTTCAAAAGGCTACTCTCTAACAAGTTTGCAGTTGTAAAGTATTTAATGCGATAACACACACAAGGCCACGACACCACACAAACACAATGGCCAAACATATGAAAACTAATCGGTTCGGTTCGATTTTTAATAAAAAAATTTAATTAAATTATTGATAATCGGTTTTGAAAAATTTAAAATTGAACGCTAGTTTTAAAAAATTAAACCGAATTAAATCACATGATTCGGTTTGGTTAATTTTTTCATGAACTTTATTGACTAATTTAATTACTAAATATAAGAATTTTCATATAAAATCTTCATTTTGTTCGGTTTGGATCAGTTCGGTTTAAAAAATTAAAAACCAAACTATTAGTAGTCAATTTTTAAAAATTTGACACCGTAATCAAACCACTAACATTTCAAACCGAACCGAACCTATCAATTTGATTCATTTCATCGGTTTATCAATTTTTATTTACACTCTCAGCCAAACATAACATACTACATTCGATGGCCACTCACAAAACTAATCTTCTCATTCTGATCGCCCATCCTTCATCTTTAAAATTAATATGATATTCACTGCATTCCATTCTCAAGTCACTTAGGCTGTCTCTGGTTTAGTATAAATTTGTAGAAAACAAAAGGGAAATGAAAAATATTTTTTATTTAGTTGATAAGGTTAGAGAAGGAATATTTAATGAAAAATGAGATTTTTTATAATTTTACACCGCTAATAAAACAAAAGAAAACTAGTAAAATTTATGAAAAATTCACTTTCCCTCATTTTTCTTTCATCCTCATTTCTCCTAAACCAAACACAGCATTAAGGTTCTCCAAAAAGACTTGCATTTGTACTAAACCTCATGAAACAAGTAGCAATAGGCTCCCTCTGTAAATCATATGTCGTTACAATGAGTGAAATGATGGAATAGAAGTGATTGGACACTGTGTCGAATTTTTTTATAGATTCAATTGGATTACATTGAAATCCATATATAATAGCAATATTTGCATTTAATTGTAATGCGGAACGGAAAATCAGAATCAAAATACAAACATACTAAATCAATCAAACATGGATAACGAGAATTGAAACGTATGAAGAAAATAAAAAACTTACGAGGATCCATAACAATAGTATTGACTTGATTGTTCATATATGTTTTTTCTCTTCGATCTTATATCCTTGTAGCTTACTCTTTAATGATATAAGAAAATTTCTCTATAATGTGTGTTTTATGCTTTTTATCTTGCAAAGTTGTTTAGGATCCTAACAGAGTATATATAGTGCAAGATTATCTCTTTTAATATGGGCACTTTAATTCGCATAGATCCTTCAGCTTTATTATCTGATATGACTACTTTAATTATACAATAATATTAGCACTTTAAATTCTCATATACCCTTAAGCTTCATGCTCTCGAAATGAGTACTTTAATTATACAATTATCATAGATTCTTAAACTTCTTAATAAATACTTGACTCTTATTTTATACATGGACACAAAGAATATTCACTTATTTTGTGCCGAGACACATAAATGGAGTTGATAGCTACAGAACAAATGTGCACAATCAATTAGTGGATACAGACCCCCATCAAAAGTGGAGAAAATTACAACATGAAGGGAAAATATAAAAATATTTTGAATGCAATGTAATCTAAAAATTAAGTTTCTAAAACAAACTGTCTAAAAGTGATGGAAGTTGATAAGGCTGTCCAGGATAAGGTTCTACATAATAAGGCACTAATACTCAATGGTGTACATAATATTCACTGTTTGCATGGGGATAGTAATGAAGGCACGACGCATGATGAGCTCTAATTTTGAGATACACATCCTCTCAAACAAACAGTATTAAAAAATAGTAGTTGTACGGCCAAAAAATAGTTGGCCAAAAACTGGTCCAAAGAATTGTGACTAGTTTTTAGTCAATTCCAGCCCATGACCTACCAGATTAGGCGTTTTAAAATAAAAATAACAGTTAATAATTATCTGATAAAAAATAGATGCTAAGTGGCCGAAAATGTGTAGTATGTCCGGCATATTTGCGGCCACTTTCAGCCACAATGTGTATTTCCTATACTTTTGCACATAGAAAATTATGAACTGACCAAAATTCCCTGAAAAGGTGGTAGAAATTAAATTGGCTTATTTTTTTGGCCCGTTCCCGTCCATTCTACGCGAAAAAATGAAAATAAAATTGGGCGCATTTCCTTCTTTCTCCCCTAATTTCTTCCTCCTTCCTAAACCCTAAATCTGCTCCTTGTCTATAGATGAGGATAATGGAGGAGCGCATACAATTCTTCATTCAGAACATCGAATTAGTCAGTTTTAAAAAAACTCATCAGGTAAGTCATCTTTCTTAAATCATCTCATGAATTACATTTATTTCAGAAGGAGGAAGTGATATTAATTTGAACGGCACTGCATTTGATCACCAGTGTGGGAGGGTCAGTTGAATGAACTTACTGATGTAATTTATTTAAAATTATCATTCATCTCTTTTTGTGTGTGAATATAAATTGTAATTCATAATTTATATATAATACAATATGAGATTATCGTGAAACTTAAATACATGTATTTGTATTTGGTTATTTGTAGTTAATGGAACTAGATATTTTAACCTTGAATTTTAGGCCAAATTTGACATTTAAACATCATAAACATGAAAGCGAGGCTATTTTTGAATTTTTTTTATCCAACTTTGGATTTAAACCTCAAAAACCAACTTGTATTTCACAATTTATTTATAATAAAATATGAAATTATCGTGAACTACAAATACATATGTTTGGTTTGTTGTAGTTAATGAACTAGAGATCATTTGTTGATAATATTATGTGATTTTTGAAAGATTTGTTGTTCTGTGTTATATAATGGAAGCATGGAAATCACAATGGCACCGGATGTATGATGATTTGAAAATAATGGGATAGAATTTCCCGGTCGAATTTGGTCTGGCAAGTCATATAGAAATAGTAAGTTTGAGTAATTGTTAAGATCCTTAAAGTTGAATATCTATGAAAGCTTATGAACTTCGTCTGTTCATGTGAACCAACTAAGTAATTCTTTTCTCAGGCTGTCACTGGTGTCCGGAAAATATAAATCATGATGTACAACGGAACCTGGTCAATGCGAAGGTTGGACTGAACTAATATAGCTTTTGATACCTATATATGATTATGATCGAAACTCTATTGTGGTTTATGACTGAAGCTCTATTTTGACTAGAGATAATTTTTTACTCATTTAGGTCATTTTGGATATATAAAACTGTCATTACCGATCTACAACTCTGAGAAGTGCAGCCGCCTGAGGGATCACATGCGCTTATGTATATCAACATCTAAGGGACCTGTTCAAGAAACTTTTCAAGGTCCTCTATAGGTATGACGAATATGGTGTCTCCAATGATGGCGGATAGGGTTTCTCCAGTTCATGCAACTCAAGAGGCAGAGTTTCTCCTGTGTCGGTTAGGGTTTCACATGTTTCTTCAAATTTGGTTTAATTTGGATTGATTACGATTTAGACTTCGGTTCAATAATCAATTTTTCTTCCACCTCTGGCTCAACAAGCTGTAAATGCTCTTTAATCCACTAATCTTAATGCAGTTGCTTCCCCTTTTATCTCATCATCTTCATCTTCATCTTCAAGGCCTACTTTCTATCCCATCTTCGGCATTCCTAGAGAACATGAATTAGACGAAGAATTATTGAATGGAGTAGAGTTTAGTAATCTCCGTGCAAAAGGCTCATTTGATGACTCCTCAAAAAACATTTGAAGAAATTTTGATCCTCTACCTCAACCGCGAAAGCCGAATGCGTACAAGTGGTGGTGATGCTAAAAATGTTCTTCGTGCTTCTGTTAGGTCACGTGCTAAAAAGAAAAATTCTAATTATGTTTGGTTTTGATCTGTTTTGTATTCAGATTGAAAGAATATATTTCATGTATTATTTCTTACTAATAAAATCTTATTATTAAATATATATAGATATATACACACATATACGAGCCGATACATATTCATCAACTAAATGAAGTAGTTGTGGCAGGATTAGTGATGGTTTTGTTTGGATGTGAAGGCATCTGAATTTTAGCATGTTCTAGGAAGAATAGTACACACTGTAAGTTATTACTGTTGGTGTTGGGCTGGGCATGATGCGATCGAGGATCTTGAAATAGCTAGCTATTCCTATGGATGTGATGATCATGGTTGTTACCCTGGGAGCATATGTAAACTAACAACCCTCGCAAACTATGCATGATGGGACCTGGGAAAATTCCGGCGCCGACTTGAGATTCTTGTTTAATTTTACGTTTGATTGTCTCGGGTTGGATGGGCATTTATTATGAGATGTGTTGAGGGGCTTCGTCCGGTGCGGATTACTAATTTGATCGAGGGTACGTTGCATTTATTTGGGGGAGGGGAGAAGTAATCAAAGCAATCACGGGTCCCGACTGGTGCTCCGCTAGCTCTACATTTATTATATATCTCATGAAGCTCTCTTCTCTTATACTACATTATATGTTGAAAATTTGCGAGTCGACTTTTTACCTAATTCTCTGACATTTGTCAAGTGTTATTTCTCAACAATCTCTCCCTCACTTGGAGAATATCATAAGCTCCCCCTCGATTGATACTTCGTTGGCCCAGGTCTTTGTCTCCACCAGCTCATTCGCACAATTACGAGCTGCGTCCTTGATACTCGGAGTTTCAGTCATTGACCTTCACACGTCTTATGTCTCGCATACTGATCTCATATCAAATCATGAGATTGAGTCATGATTCAACAATCTAATATAAATCACCTCATCTTCCTCAATAATATAGATGTAGATGGTCAATTATAAGTATGAGATTGAGACAGTCTGCACCTAAGCTGCTACACCGCCTGTGCCCGTACAGGGGGTCCCGGATGTTGTATGAGATTAAGCTCCCATCTTTTCAACTTATTACCTGATGGATGAGTGTGTCATAATTAGCCAAACAAACAATCTACCTAATAAGATCAGTCAGTATGTGTATTATTTATTACTAATTCATCCCCTGCCGTTTTGGGGGCATTTCTCTCATTACTCATATGCCTACGTAGATACTCTCTCCGTCCTCTATTACATGTCGTTTAAGGTTAATTTGAGTAGATTAAGGTGAAGTTAATGTTAGCGGTTGAACAAATTTAATGAATGGGTGGTTGATGTTTTTATAAAAAAATTCTTGCAAAAAGTAAAATTGGTAGATGATTACTGGTGGAGAATGTATTTTTTATTGAATATGATAATGAAGTGATTAATGTTTGATATTTTAAGGTAGTTGTTGACATTAAATACGCATTGAAAATGGGTAAGTGACAAGTAAAAGTGGACAAAAAAATTCGGTTAAGTGACATGTAAAAGAGGACAGAGGGAGTAGATGATAATAAACTTGAATCTTTCAAACACGACCAACTTAACTGTCTTCATTCCAGTTGCTTGTTTCGGATTTGTCCTTTATCATCTTATGAATCTTCTTTGCATTCCAACATGTCACCCCACTTCTTGTTTGGTTGTGCAAACTGCAAACCATAGCTCAATTCACTTACTTTATTCTACCCTAACCATTAAAATGTCTTCTTTACCCTTCCCGCTAAACACAACACAACTTCCCGCTAAAAATTTTCCTCAAAAAAAAAAAAAATTCGCTTTAAAAATTAATTAGTAATTAACCACTTGCTATCATAAATAAAATGAATATCTCCATCTCCTTGTTGAGTGCTCACCATGAATCCAAATCCACCCAATATCATTATTATTGTAAACCAAGTTGCTATCTTTGTTTCCATGTCAAACATTTACCATTTTTTTGACCGGTTCACATCCGACGTCATTTCGATGGATGGAAAACTCAGCAAAATACTCATACTAATAAATGAAACACTATATTTACCCACTGGTTGACAGAGATTGAACATTGATGCTCCCAATTTTGTAGGGTGTGTTTTAGGAAAAATTTGATAGAAAGAAAAGTTTGGGAAAAAGTGAAATTCATAATGAATTTTATTTTATTTTCTTTTGTTTAGTTCAAATGGAAAATTGGAATGAAAGTTTCAAAAATTCCTTTTAATTTAATATAACTTTCCCTGTAATTTTCCATGTGATGTTTTTCCCACAAATTTTTTCTAAACCAAACAAAAAAATGTTAATTTTCCATCAAATTTTTCCTAAACCAAACACACCCTACTATTTTACTGGGAGGCGAGACAATTGACAAATGGAGAAGAACACGTGTCTCCGTGCCCTTCCAACACAACAGTCACCAACAGCAAACAAACCTTAAATACCTGTCAAATTTATCACACCTTCTGATTGCTGGATAATACTACCAGTGATTACTGAGAAGCAAGCAGGAATTATGAAACAAGTTATTATTATTTTTTAAAGACAAATTGCACAGTGATAAATTGTGTGTTTTTTTTTTAAACAGCACATAAAAATTTAAGAAATGAGAATAATCATTAGGATTGATATCGCCCAGTAGACTGACATCTAAAATAATTTTAATTACTATTTATTTTCTAAGAAATGAGAATATGAAAAGAAAATAAAATAAAAAGAGCACGATTAGAAACAAGAAGCCGTGAAGTAACTTTTGGATCTCAATTTATGATTAATATATATCTTCATAATTAATTATTATCATCAAAACCACACAAACTGCCTCCCTGTTTTCATTTTCTCCGGCAGTTGACCGATTTTCTCGAGAGACATACAGATGCAAACACAAACATCCCTCCAACATCTAATCTATCCACCCATTTTGAATATATATAACTTTGATTCTCCTACCCGCATCTTCTTCTGCCGTTTCCCCAGTTGGCTAATTCCTCGCCCAGTCCCTCATTTGTGAGCATGTTTGATTGAGGTTTTGAGGTTGTCTCTGCTCGTGATCGGTTCTGGGTCAACCACTGCAGACAGCATAGGATGAGTTCTACCAATGATGTTTCCAGAAAGAAGGTTTCTTTTCTTTTATTTTCCTCTCCCCATTAACTCATCAATTTTCCGGATTTTAACTCTCTAGCTAGTCATTGAGTTCAACAACCTAAGTTTCGTCTTGATGGATCAAATATTTAAGATTTGATCTTGCATTAAATTTAGTGGTCCTGTCCTGTGTGCCATTTCTATTTTAAATTTTATTTCACACTATCGAATTCATCGAATCCAATCCATTAGATTATGACTCCAAGAATTGGCTTCTTCTGTTTGATACTGTTTTCATGTTTCATCGTCCCAGCCATTTGTTCGGAGATTATTTTCCAGGAGGGAGAGAAACATGTCCAATGGTCCTCTCAAAGGTCCCTCTCCTGGTAGGCCTGGTTAG
The DNA here is from genome assembly GCA_002312845.1 of Kalanchoe fedtschenkoi. Taxonomy (NCBI): domain Eukaryota; kingdom Viridiplantae; phylum Streptophyta; class Magnoliopsida; order Saxifragales; family Crassulaceae; genus Kalanchoe; species Kalanchoe fedtschenkoi. Next base: position 2,989,937 of record NQLW01000008.1, read on the forward strand.
TAGTAGTCACTTAACCAAATTTCATCTCATCTTTTTTATTTTCTTTAGCCGTTTTCCTAATTTTGTTTCTTATTATTTGTAGAGACGCCGAGATCAGCGCAGGCATCTTCCACACTCAAGAGCCTATTTTCCTTTCGTGCTGAATCCCCGTCGCCTCAAACTCCAAAACAGCAGCCATTTAGGTATATACTCTGCTACCCAGCATCACATGGTTATACTACTGATTGTTGTGGATGCGTTGTATTTGTTTGGCACTTAAGTCTCATGTAATTTTCAGAATTTTCGTTGCGACTTGGAATGTGGGAGGGATCCCCCCGCATAATGGTCTCAATTTAGACGAGTTTCTCCAAGTCGAAGACCAGCCAGAAGCCGATATGTATGTCCTGGGGTGAGTCACTTCTATACTCTTAGAAGTGTTTGCAAATTTTTGAATGTTTTTTTTAGGAATGAAAATCTCTTTTATTTTATTTTATTGAATTTGATTCATGGTGTTCAGATTTCAAGAGATCGTACCGTTAAATGCTGGAAATGTGCTTGTAGTAGAAGACCATGAGCCAGCGGCGAAATGGCTTGATCTGATCAACCAGTCTCTGAACAAGTCATCAAACACAGATATCATCTTGACAGCGCCTTCGACTTCCTTTACCAGTGCCGACACACTTGTCAGATCCGTCACCCCCAGCCGCTCGCACGCCTCACTCTTCTTTCCAAAAACATCCCTCAAGAGGTACAGCAAAAGTTTCCGGACTGAAGAAAAGAGGAAGCTGAAGACTTGCAACTGCAGCTCAGACGCTGTGAGAAAAAGTAGTAGGGACTCTTGCTTTCGCTGCCAGCAAGCTCACTTTAGTGAAGAAGAGTATTCATCCGAAGAAGAGGACGATGGATCGAGTGTGATCACCGATGTGTCAAACATTGTGCAAGGAGCTGCTAGCAGTAATGTGAAATACGGTTTGATTGTCAGCAAACAGATGGTGGGCATCTTTGTGACTATTTGGGTTAAAAAGGAGCTCGTGCAGTACATCGGACACATGAGAACCTCGTGCATCGGTCGTGGGATCCTCGGTTACCTTGGTAACAAAGTAAGCGCATACCCCAGCCCCATTTTATCAGATATAAGCGCGTGTGTGCATAGCACTGACTTTCTTCTCAACGTACATTTTCATTGCGGCAGGGGTGCATTTCTGTCAGCTTTTCCTTTCACCAAACAAGCTTCTGCTTCATCTGCAGCCACTTGGCTTCAGGAGAAAAAGAGGGCGATGAGCTGAGGAGGAACTCGGACGTTATAGAGATTTTAAGAAGCACGCAGTTCCGCAGAGTGTGCAGAACAACTCACCACAAGAAGGTGCCAGAGAGGATTCTTGACCATGAGTAAGTTCACATTCTCTTAAATGTAATTACCCGTCAGAATAAGTGTTGAGCTGAGGTACAATGCCCTCGTCTACAGCCGTGTAATCTGGTTTGGGGATCTGAATTATCGGATTGCTTTGAGCTATGCCGATACTAAAAAGCTGCTTGAGGAGAATGCTTGGGACGCGCTTCTTGGCAAAGATCAGGTACCAATTCAGAGTTTTATTTTCTCAGAAAAAAAAACATCTTTGATGATACATTTGTGGCATGTTTTGTATGTGTTCTATAGCTTAAGATAGAACGGGAAGCTGGCCGAGTGTTCAAGGGATGGAAAGAGGGGAAAATATACTTCGCCCCAACCTATAAGTACTCGTACAACTCAGACATCTATGCAGGCGAAACCATTTCATCGAAACAGAAGAGGAGAACCCCAGCTTGGTAGGCCTCTGTCATTTGGTCACATATTCGGATGCTTCATTTATTTTTCAGGGATTATTCATTCTTAGTATATAACGGAGAGGTTGTGACAGGTGTGACAGAATATTGTGGCACGGAAGCGGGATACGGGAGAGTTCATACATTCGTGGGGAGAGCAGATTCTCAGACCACAGGCCGGTCTGTGCGAACTTCTTTGTAGACGTGGGCGTGGTGGAAAATGTGGGAGGATCAAAGCGGAGATCTTCTAGTGCTTGTAATATGAAAGTTGGAGCAGAAGAGCTTCTACCCAAAACTTAAATGTAAATTACTACGTACCACAATTCACAATACACCGAGACGTGGATGCTTCATTTCATTTTTATTTTTTATTTTCATTTTGTTGAATTCATTTGATGGTGTAAAATAAGGAGATTCAAATCTCATAAATGGAGATTTTGTAATTTATTTATTCTTTTTTGGTGCGAAGTTGGAATCTTTGTAAATCTCGGAATTCGTGTGCAAATTTGAAATATGCTTTTGTGTCGAACACCACATGCTTGACTTTTGTGTAGAATTTCATAGTCTATAGTTTGATGCCACTTAAGTTTGGGTATGAATTTTCACCCAAACAAGAAAGGATATGCGGTTTCCACTTTCCATCCTTAGTTTCCCGACATTTTATGAAAGGTTGGGCGGACATGATCCACCATGTAAACTATGGATATACCACCAATAGTAATGTAATACGTGTCGCATTGAAAAATCAAAGCGACATGTGTCAAATATTCGTTGATTATAATTTTTTTTTCAACATGGCACGTGGCTGGTCAGATTGTCGCGCAGCAGCTCCTAAATGGTTGGTCAATTATCCACGTAATAGACCATGTCCATCCAAAAATAACTCGTTGCGAGGCCAACAGGATCCGTCAAAACTGAAACAACGCGCATATAATAGTTTTTTACCTGTGGCGACCCAAATTAGATACATCCTCTCCAACCACTTATTATTTGATGTGATTAATGTGTTTGATAGTGAGGATTCCAATGACCTCTAACTTTAGAGTGTGATACTGTAGAGATTCGAGATTTGATATTACCGGAGCTCGCAAGAAGAGAATCCAAAAACGCAATTTCTCCTGCAAAACAATAGCACCTTTACTCTGCATTTTTTTTTCTTATTCAAATACAATTGGCACTGTTAAGGACTTTATAGGCGCGATCTACATATCCCTTATGTTTACAAAAATTCACTCACAATCTTATCTAAATACTCAAAGCTCCTTACAAAACACAACATGTACACCAAAAACCCACGCCTAAATAAGCATCTGCAGAAACTACAGATGTTCATCAGTTGTAGCAAAGTATGACAAGTTGATCAGCGGACAGTGACTTCGAGAAGAGATCGGCAGATTGGTCAGATGTAGACAGGTGTTACGGACCGCTATATTAATAAGTTGGTTTCACACTCAAAATCAATTGGCAATGAGTGGGAGAGTCCAACTATACTTAAAGGTGCATCTTATGAGTTTTATGGGCGATGTGGGATACATGCACCAACACGAGAAGATACTTGATGTCGAACAAGTTGACAATTCACCTCTACATGTTTGGTACATTCATCAAAGGCAGAATTTAGAGCGATGTGAAGGGTAGCTTCATTGTAACAAAAGAGTGAGATTAGAGAAGAGATTAAAACATGCAGATCATGGAGCAACGGAGCTAGCCACACCAACTCACAACAAACAGCAGTCCTGGAGCGATATTCTGACTCTGCAAACGATGGAGATGCAATGACTTATTTCTTTGTGTGCCATGAAATGACACTGAGACCAATAACACGCAAAAAAAAACAGCAATTGACCGACGCTTGAGCATACATGATGCCAACTTGGCATTACGGTAGGCTGATAACTGCAAAGAAGAATATGAAGGGAAAAGCAATTCTAGGCCTGAGGCTGCTTTGAAATAACAGAGCAAATGATGAGTTGCCTTCATGTCGTCTTAAATTGGTTGTATCATGTATTAGCTCAAAGTATGAATGAAGTAGACAAGAACAGACCGTGTAATGGTGAGATAATTGAGCTTATCAATCAACCTCTGATAAGTAGAAAGACCATTGAGTTAAGGAGCAGCAGAGAGACTAAGTTTGTGTCTGCTATTCATAGGAAATGAAGATGGCGTGCACCCACTCATTGATAAATGCCATAATGATGTTACTTGCCCAAGCATGGTTTATGAAGTACCAGCGAGTAGAAGATCAACATATATAGACCAAAAGTAAAACAAAATCTCTTTTTCTAGCCATAGTAAACATATAATAGTCATTCAAATTTTGTGTAAATTCATAAGAAAGTAAAGTAGCACTAATATTAGAATACTACTATCTTGAAGCTTATTTGAGTCTATAAGGACTCTTATGAAGCATGCAAACCTTCCCAACAGCTATAGCCTCATTGTAAAACCAGGAGGAAACAATATGTAAACATCTTCGTATAAGTCATCATGTAGAAATGCATTGTTAACATCAAGTTGAAAGACAGGCCTAGACCTCGTTGTTGCCACAGTCAATACCACTCTGACAATAGTTAAGTTCACCACAAGAGCAAAACTTTCAGTATAATCTAAACCTTTTCATTGTATGAAACCCTTTGCTACCAATATCGCTTTGTGACTTTCTATACTCTCCTCAGAGTTAAACTTTAAACTCATTTACAGCCAATCACTGTCTTACCAATAGGCAACTGAGTGAAAGATCAAGTATTATTACTCTCTAAAGCTAATATTTTAGTCTCCATAGTTTTACACCAATGTGCCTTCTTCACAGCTTGCTTGTATGTGGCTAGTTCTGTACAGGCACCGACTTGCATGGAAAATTATTGAAATTGTGGTGAGAACTTATCATAGGTAGGACATGTGGACATGGGATATGGAGTCTGGTTGAACCAAAAATATTGTCCTTGTCCTGAATTGGTGCTTTATTGGATTTGGTGGATCTTCAAATAGGTGTATCAGTTTAGTCAAAAAGAATCATAGGGTTTTGTATAGGATTAGCAATAGGCACTGAATCAAATTGATCAACTTGATAAAGGTTATCATCAGAATCTGAAATAGCAGGATGAACTACATCAATTTGGAAACTCTACCTAGTAAAATATGCAGCCATGAAAATAGGCAAAATGTTAGCATGAGTCAAAGACTAAGGGAGAGACTAAAATATAAAAATAATCTCCTCGAAAGTTACATGTTGATTGATGATATATTTATGAGTTGACAAATATAATATCACCAACAAGGTGTTGGCCTAGTCATATTGGGTGTTGTCTAACAACTCCAAAATCTTGGGTTCAAACCCTGTGGGGAACCACTATTTATTGATCCCCTTTTAAAAAATAATAATAATATCTTATAGCCTTTGCAAACATGGGGACACCCCATGAAAACATAAGGTGTAGATCTCATGCCCAACTTGTCATTTCTCGTGCTTGTGTAATCTCAAAGCACATATAACCAAAAATTTTCAAATCTTCCACAGAAGACTTTTCATTGAACATGACCTCAAAGGATTTGCTATGTAAAATTTTATAAGGCAGCTTGTTCTTAAGAGATGTGGTAGTGGGTAAATAATCTCTCAAAAATATTTATATACATTAGATTGTAGATTTAATAGATATTTATGCTTTCTTTCAACTACTTCATTCTATTAGGGAGTATAAGAACATCTTGTTTGATGAAGACAGTCATGTGAGTTGAAAAATTGTCTGAATTTTCGATTAATAAACTCAATTACATTGTCATTACAAAAACATTTAATCTTGGCACCAACTGAGTAGAAACCTTTTGAAAAAACTTGATAATCATTACAATCACTTCAACTTTGATTTTCAACATATACATTCAAGTACACATAGGGTAATCATCAATAAATATCAAAAAATATCTGGAACCATGTATTGTATTTACTGGATAAGATTCCTAAACATATTTATGTACAAGATGAAATGCGTTGTTAGTGTTTTTTGTACTTAAAGAAAAACTAAGTTTGCATTGTCTTGCCAAAGGAAATATACAACGAGAATGGAACTTCATTAGTTTATTTACTAAATCGGACATGAATGGTCACAAAACAAGAGACATTCTTGGTCAGTCTGCTGTGCTAAACTTCAATAGTTGTATAATTGCATTAACTGACCCAAAATGATACACTGAGTGCTAGAAAATAGCTGCTTTAGAAGCATTTATCTGGTACAAGCCTCCTTCTAATTCATTAGTCTTGAGAACCCTCTTGTTTACTAGTCCTTGAATAGTGCATTTGTTAGAATCAAAACAAACATAACAGTTTTTGTTTAAACAAGTCTTCTAACTAATACCAAATTGAACTTAAATTTTGTATATACAAAACATTATTCAACAGCAATTGTTTGCCTAAAGCATAAACCTCTCAGTGTGTCACAATCACTATGTAGAATCAATAGGCAGAGTAACTTTACACTTGTTACTGAACTCAAGCAAGTCCAAGAACGTGTAAACTTCAAACATATATGATCTGTTGCTCCAGTGTCCACAATCCAAAAGTCTCATTAAAATGGATAGAAGAGAGACAAGTAATGCATGTCATACGAATTTTCGTACCATTGTTGATTGAAGAGTGTTGCAATTGCAACAAGGCCAAAGTTTGTTGAACCTACTCCAAAAAAAATATAGGGTAAATGGAACAAATTGGAACATCACTCTCCTGCACAAAATTATTTCTAACATTGCTAATTGTGACACTAATAACAAAAAAAATCTTGATTGTGCATTTTTATTGCTTCCATTTGAATTTGTGTAATTGGACCTTTGTAAAATGTGTCTGACTAGATGTCCTATCAATTTGCATCAAGTATTCTTGGTGTGACAATTCATTTGACAAAAAGTGGAGTGTGAGTTTATTTATTCTTGTTGTCAGAAGTAGCTTTTTTTTATTCTTATCCGCATTACCTCTTGTGCCAAAATTATAGGAATGTCCAAACTGATTGGGATATTGATTTTGAGCATGTAGTGCAGAAGTTTCAATCTGCGACAATATGTTCATATTCATTTGAGTTTCATCTTGTAAGATCATGGCATAGACTATATTCAGACTTAATAGGAGACTTATTAACAAAATGTGTGTTCTCAATGACACAACTGCGTCATTAACTTCATCAAGAACTAGATAAGCTTTATTTTGTTCTGCTTGCTGACACAAAATCAAAGCATATACACTGCCTTCAATGAGAACAGACAGGAATTTGCTCCATAGTTTCTTATTCTTACCAAAGGTATATTGACTTTTGATAAAACACTACCACCAACATCTCACATTGAGATAAATTTATAAGATATTTCTCCAAAGTGAAGATTTTAGTTTCATTTGATCCACCAAGTTGAATACTCAACTTTATCCAAGCAGAATCAGATTATGTCGAATAAATAGTTACTCAAGTTCATTTGAAAACCGATTCACCGAACCGATATAACTTAACGAATTAATTCAGTTCGGTTAATTCGGTAAATCGATTAATTCGATTAAAAACCAAATAAAATTTGATTAATTCAGTTCGGTTAATGGAAAAAAAAATTTAAATTCGGTTAATTCGGTTAACATAATTAACCAATAAAATAAAATCATTAAATAAAAAATAATTTTTTGCATATAAACAAGACTGAGCCAAAAAATTCAGAGGCCCTGTGCAATACTTAGGGGATGAGGCCCTTATAAAATAAAGTAGATGCTCTAAGGTACGTACCTCCAGCATAATACCGCTCGAGTAGCCTGAACATTTGGAATGTAATTTAACACAAGACAAAACAGCATTAAATCATGCTGCTTAAATTTTAAATCGTAGCCAGTGCATGACACTTGAATGTTCAACGTCAATAATCATAGCTTGTTATTTACTAATAATGTTTTTATCTATTCATGTCTGGTTGTCAATGTGGGATAATTTGACATTAGCCTGCATCTGAGATACAATCTCATTTCCGTTATAGCTTGTTCTACCCTGCTGGTCTTCCGGGCCACCCTTTATGTTCTGACCAGGCCTCTCCCGGTTTACCTTTTGGATCGCGTGCTACAAGCCCGATGATGATCGAAACTGCACCAAGAAGATCTTCATGGAGCGCTCGGGGCTGACCGGAACCTTTGCCCAGGAGAATTTGCTGTTTCAGAAGAAAATTCTTGAGAGATCGGGCCTTAGGGAGTCTACCTATTTGCCGGATGCGGTGCTCAGAGTGCCTCCCAATCCGTGTATGGCCGAGGCCAGGAAGGAGGCTGAGGCTGTGATGTTTGGTGCGGTTGATCAGCTCTTGGAGAAAACAAAGGTGAATCCGAAGGATATTGGGATTCTGATTGTGACCTGCAGCTTGTTCAATCCGACTCCATCTTTGTCTGCCATGGTTATTAATCACTACAAGCTTAGAGGGAATATTCGTAGCTTTAATCTTGGCGGGATGGGTTGCAGTGCTGGTTTGATATCAATAGATCTCGCAAAGGATCTGCTTCAAGTCCGTCCCAACTCATATGCGTTGGTGATCAGTATGGAAAACATTACCTTGAACTGGTACTTCGGAAATGAGAGGTCAGTGCTTGTTTCGAATTGTTTGTTCCGAATGGGCTGTGACCGTTTCAGATCAAATGAGAGACTAGTCCACACTGTCCGAACCAACAAAGCCTCGGATGACAAGTGCTTCTCCTGTGTCACGCAAGAGGAAGACAAGGAGGGCAACGTCGGCGTTTCCTTGTCAAAAGATCTCATGGCAGTCGCCGGAGATGCGCTGAAGACTAACATCACTACCTTGGGCCCTCTAGTCCTCCCTACGTCTGAGCAGCTCCTTTACTTTGCCACATTGGTCGGGCGAAAGCTTCTCAAAATGAAGGTGAAGCCATACCATGAATGGATGAGAAAAATCCATGGATGGATGAGATCCACACCTTCCCTGTCTGTGGTCCCAAAGATTTCCTTAATCGACGCTTGAGTGCTCGACGCTGTCCAGTCGGCAACGCCACACATATGTTTTTATTTAGCTGATCGATTTGATTGCATCTCTATTTATTGTAAGCTGGGAATCACAAGTGTAATGCTGCGATGGGACCCTCTTTGAAGCTTCTTTGCTCATATCTCTTAAATTTTGTTTCATCATAGTTTCCAAGCTTCTATATATACACATTTGAGCTACAACAAAATTTGAGTTCAAGCCAAATTGTGGGCTTCCTTCTTGGAAGCCTTTAATTTGAGGGTTCACTTATTGGAGGTCTTGTCTAAGTATTGAGGCCTTATATATTTTGTTCGGTTAATTTTGATTAATTACATATTTAATTTAGGTTAATTATATATTTAACTGATAACCAAATTGATTGAATTATCGGTTAACTAATAATTCGGTTTTGTTATTGGTCAATATTTTTAAAATTTGGTTAATTTGGTCGGTTAACCGAATTAGTTATTCGGTTCGGTTTAAACAAAATACTCTCGTTACTTTGATTACGAAGCTAATTAACTAAGGCAGGACAAAATCATTGCATTTTTTCTATATTATATAAAAATTCATATTAGAAAGTTTTATAATACACACCTCAAACCAATACCAATATTAGCCTTGCCGACACGACGGTTCCATCGAATGTTTCCAATAAACAACTCACTCACAATATTATGTCCAATAACTTCATAAGCACTAATAAAATACGGATTCTCTAAGAGCTTGAGGTTATACTTAGGAAACAAAGTGGAAGCTAATTAGAGTCAAAATCGTTTTGATACCATATAGAATTTCAAGATTCGATATTACCAAATCTTTGTCAAAACAGAATTGGCAAACGTAATGTCTCCAAAAACAAAACAGAAAACAAAAATACCTCTACGCTGCGTTGTTCATCTTATTCAAATACAATTGATATAGTTACAACCTTTACAAATGCGCATCACAAGTCCCTCAGGTTCATAAAAGTTCACTCACAACCTTGTCAAAATACACAAAGTTTTGTACAAAAACATTATTTGTACACCAAACACCCATGCTTAAATAAGCATCAACATAAACTACAGATGTCAGATGACCTTGCTGCCCACTACGTTCACCTGATAGGCTACGATCGTTGATATATTACCAAAAATTTGGGTTTTTTTATGAAGCTATCTTAACGTAAGTTACTATTTCTTTGGTGCTGGAATATGATGTTTTGATTTTTTGATAAGATTTATTTGTTGTTTTTATGTAAAAATATTAGAATAAAATTTATATTAATGTATACTACGAAATGAATTCATATTAAATTCTACATATTTAGCACTTTTGTATTATAAATTTTCACCATCGATATCTTAAATATGTACATTTAGATTTAATGCATTTAAATTTAGATGAAAGGTAAAATGGACGGCTAGAGTATCATGTATTCATGTGTCATAACTGATGCAGTATTAATTCGATATTAAGGGCATATTGATAATTTAAAGCAGCTGAAATATATATTGCCTATCTTCTTCTTTTTTATTAGCCTTTTAAGTTTAAATGTATTGATTTCGACATGTAAATTATTTTAAACATAAATATTGAAAAAATTTATGATACAAATAAATTATTAAAATAAAATTTGATGCTGAAATATATATACATTATCATAAATTTTTAAAAATATTTTCTACAAAAATAATAAATCAAATCATCATTTAACTAATTAAGGTGAGAATATTTGAGAACTGTGGAACTAGGAAAATCTTACCCTTTCTAATTTCTATCTCAAATAACAAGTTAAGTTTCACAGAGAACTTTGCTGTGATGTATTAATGCTTTATATCCGTCAAGACATATGATATGATATTTTTGCCTCGAATACAAAATGATTGTTAGTTAGTTTGATACTCAAAATTAACTTAATGACATGATTACAAATAAACATTAACCGAAAATAAAGTTAAAAATAAGTAGGACATCCTGTCATTTTAGAATTTACACTATTATAATTTTGTTGTCTCATAATATAATTATGAATAATTGAGAATGAAAAGTATAGTTATCAAAACCGGATCGGATATTGAAGGTCAGACTCCGGTTCCTATTTTTCAATTGAACCACTGATTCAAACTGGTTCAACTTCCAATTCAATTATTAATAATAATTATAACATGTGATATTGAATATGCTAATTACTAATCATTTAAAAAATTAATTAGATGGCATGTTGGTGTGCTTCGTCTAACTTTTGGCAAGCCAGAATTCAAATCCTACCTAGCATAGTTTCATAGAATATTTTATAAGCTTACATTAGGCCTACTTTCATAAGAAACCTGATATATCCGGTCTATCTTATTTTTTTCGATTTATGATATTGATCGATAAAATTTATGTTTCTCCTACTTTTCATAATTTCTTTCTAGGCTATGTTTAGTATACACGTAAGACGAGAGAAATGAAAATAGAAGAAAAACTAAATTTTTATGGATTTAAATTATTTTTTGTTTTGTTTGGAATTAATAAATGGAATGAAAAAGTTACCAAACATTCTTTGAGTCATTGTAATTTCCTTGCTAATTTTTCATCCAATTTTTTCCCACAAACTTTCTATAAACCAAAATTCTTCAAACTTTCCCTCAAAATTCTCTCACACACAATTTCCCTTAACCAAACACACCCTACAAAAAATAGCAGCTACTAGCTACCCTAAATATCAAACGCTCATTTGGAGGGATATGCTCTATGCATATTTGTCCACTTGTATTTGGATGCATTATTATTATTAGACATGTAACTAACAGATGTCCTACGTTGGTAATGAGATTAAAGATGTACAAATAAGATTTGATTGTCTATGAATAGAAAACATGAAACTTTCATATTGGACATTAATCTGCGAGTGTTGTCGTGTCCTATATTTTTAATTTGGAAAAAATTTTGTAAGGATTTTTGAACTATCACCACTTACTCAATTACGGTTTGAACTATCACTTTCATAAAAAGTATGATGGAGAAAAATTGAAATGATTCTGGATGAGCACAATTAGAAATCAGTGTTATTAATACCTAAGCAGCTAATAGAGAATATGTTATAAAAACATATATTATTAATACACTTTTTCATATGTGGTTTAAATAATACTTTCTATCCAACGTGCAGTAAGTATTCCTAATGTTGCTTAAGTAATTCATTTAAGTGAATCCAGTGATTTTTTTATATAATATTTTGATGCAGATGTTTTCTTCTGTAGACTTCACTGTGTGCAACATTTGTGTAGTCGCACTAGTGAACCGTATGTATGCACCAAAATAATGCTCCCTATCCAAAAAATTTAAAAAAAATTAAAAAATATTCTCTAACCGAAAAATTATTTATCACTCAAAAAAACTTCGACTCATAAAAATCAAATCCAGAAATATGTTCACTATTCAGCAACAAAATAAATATGTTTACTATTCAAAAACACTATCGAAAAAGCTAAGCAAAATAAGAAAAATTTTCGCCATTTATAAAATTATGGAAAAAAAATGTACATTATCCCTAAAAAATTCATCAAAACCAGAAAAACATCAACCCTTAAAAGCCTAAACCCAGAAAAAAGTTGCTTTCTCAAAGTCATTCATCAAAGGGATAAAACCCAAAAGGGGTCATGAACTATCACCGCTTACCCAATTGCGGTCAGAACTACCACGATTTCCAAAAAGGGTGCGATGAAAAAAAAAATTGACTGATTTTCTAAAATAAAATTTTCCATTACATTCCTTACCTAATATAATTATAAGACTTAGATTTGTGTGAAAAAATTACGTCGTTTGGTTATCAAAATAAATTATATCGTTTTGCGCAAATAAAGAAAACGACGTCTTTTGATAACTAAATGACGTAATTTTTGCACACAAATTTAAGTCTTATACTAATATTATGTTTAGAATGTAATGGTAAATTTTAATTTAGAAAATCAGTCCAATTTTTTTTTCATCGCACCCTTTTTGGAAATCATGGTAGTTCTGACCACAATTGGTTAAGCGGTGGTAGTTCAGGGTCCCTTTGGGTTTTTCTCCTTCATCAAATACAGAAACTCAAATTCAAGCTTATTAGAAAATTGGTTCCACACTCAAAACCAATTGGCAATGAGTGGGAGAGTCCAACTATACTTATAAGTTAGTGTTTAAGCTGAAATTGGCGATGTGGGATACAATCCCTTAATATGCACCAACATTTTGGGTGTGAATCCGACAATTCTACATGGTATCAGAGCGGGTTTTAGCCGCACTCTTAGAACATGCCTGTAACGGTTAACTAGGTCCGCACGAGGCCCCACTTGTCGAGGTTAACATAGGTCCTCGCAAGTGAGGGGGAGTGTTGAACATATTAAGTGGTATTATCCCACATCGCCCAGTGGAGATTCTAAATTGATCCTTATATATAGTTGGGCTCCCCCACTCATTGTCAATTGGTTTTGAGTGTAGATCCGACAATTCTACAAATCACAAAGAAAAAGTTCATACAAACTCAGAATTATATTAACAACCTAGAAAACATTCGAAAACTCAACAAAAATTCACTATACAAAAGCTTCATTAAAAGCATAAAATGATCGATATCTCCTCATAAAATGTCCATATAGAAACCTAGAAACAATGTTCACTACCTATCTCAAAATCAATCATCAAATTCTGAAAACTCAAGACTTGAAAAAATGATCATATAAAAATAGAAAAAAAACAGAAGCGGGGAAGACCAGTAGTCAATTCTGCACTCGACTTTGGTTAAGTCAAGCAAATAACTCAACCACTCTTCGAATATGTGTGTCATCGCTCTTCATAGATGCGTGCAAGTGCAAATGAGAGAGATAAAAACATCAGATATATAAAGATATGAACATGAAATTTTTTTGGTCAGAGAAAGTTAATTAGATCATACTTATAACAGATTTTGTGTGTGTATATATATAAATTTAAATACAATAATTCAACGTGTTATGTCTCTCCCCTAAAATATTACATACCTAAATAATCATCTGGTTAATAAAACAACGAATCTTTATCCAGTACAATAAATCTAGTTCACAAATAGAGTGGTTACACGCAAAATATTGATGGTTTTACGTAAAACAGGAGTGATTTTATGCAAAATATAATGGTTTTATCTTGGTGCAACACGCGTTAGTTAGAGATTTATAATAAATTTTAAGACTGTGTCATTTTAAGTGATTGTCAATTACTTGACAACACTAGATTTTTTCTAAAATAATAAACAAATTTTAATAAATCATCAATCTCTTTGTTAGATTAACAAAAAAAACTTATTATCCAAAAGATTGATGCAGTTCTGTCAAAAACGTTTTTAATTATTAGTTCATATTTCCATCTCTAATTGTGTCTCTATAGTTTTTGACATAAATTGAGAACTTACTCAATGTTATTATCATTGCATCTTTATTATTGCAAAACAAGCAGAGTACCCGTCGAATCGACGGGTTTGGATCGGTCCGGTTCAAGAAAATTTAAAAATCGAACTAAATTATTAGTCATCGGTTTTTTAAAATTTGAAACCGAATTAAAACCAAACCAATCCACTAACATTTAAAATTGAACCGAACCAACCGGTTCCGAACCGAACTGAACCGAACCGATCAGTTTCAAACCAAGCCGACCAATTTTAAATTGAACCGAACCAACTGGAGCAGAACCGAACCGACTGAGAGCGAACCGAACCGACCGGGAGCGTCGCGACACTCCCAATCCTATTCTGTTATATATATAGATGTAAAGCTACATGATAAATATAAGAAATAAAATGAACATTATGAAGTGACTTCATTATTTATTTTATTTTTTTATTCTTCTTTTGTAAATGATAAAACAACCCCATAATATTAAGATTCATAAATTAAAAATCATGAATATTTTGATTATTTGTAATCAATTTTTTTTTTAAAAAAATATACTAATAAACATATTCCATTTCTATATTTACTTTGACTCAATTTTTTTCCCCATACTATATACTTTTTCATATAATAATAAAAAACCACTTCAATTATTTTTTTTATATTCATTTTCATTTAACATATTCATATCAGTTTAATAGTGATTATCCTCTGAACAATTTAATCCAATTGAAACTAGATATAAATTAGAAGGAAAAATATAAAATAACTATATATTGTCTACATTTTGAAAATTATGGTCATACAATCTAATTTTAAAATTTTAGATTTTTTGTATGCTCAGGATTTATGTATAATTTTAAAAATTTTGTTGAAATTGATATATAATTTGATGTATTTATAAAACTCTTAAATAGTTTTATGTATCCTCTCCTCCATCACCTGGCCACCATCACCCCAAATGTCAAACACTGCACAATCCACCTCCAGTCTATCATCAAGCCATCAATCGCATTCAGATTTGGATGACAAAATCGAACCTCAATTTTAGAAAATGTTGTCATCATCAACCAGCCATGCTGTCTGTCTCTAACATCTAGACACCAACCATCAAGATGATAATAATGTTTAAGCTTCTGATCCATTCGATTTTCAATCTGACCTCAAGCCAAAGCCACAATAGAGAGTTTCCACCTCACTCATCACCATCATTGTCTCACTCATCAGCTCTCACAACCTCGGACAGTGCTAAGTAAATCATGTTGGGTATATCTATATACGGTATAAAAGAGTTTATGTCAGAGCGAAACAAAGAGAGTAAGTGGAGCAAAATGACATCTGCCTCATTAGGAGTGAGATTACGTGGGTATGGGAGTGTAGGACGGAGCACTACGGTACGGTACAAGGGTGATTTAGTAAATATGTACATAAATTCACTATTATATATATCATGTATTTATAACTTAATTGACGACACTCTCAATAACATATCGTGTTCATTGCTCCCAAAGATGTAGACACACGGCCGAACCTCGTTAAATCTAGTGTAATCTTTACTGTTTTTCTCTAATTTATTAGCCAAAACTCTCAACAAGTGGTATAATAGCAAATGTGAGATGACTAATAGGACATGTCGTTGTGATGTCTTATGCAAATAAATTTATATATGTGTGTTCACTATATAGTAGTAAGTTCAAGATCAATCCACAAAGACTGAGTTCCTATACCTTAATAATTTGACAATTTTAACAAATAAAAAAGACTCAAAATAATGGAGCTATTAGATTGGAAAGATTGACTGCTCCTATGTAGATCAGGTGACTTAACTTGTGAGATTGTTGATAATTAATGTGAAAATGAAATTCTATTTATGAATTGAATTCAGCGAAATATGCATCATCTATCATCCATTCTAATGTTACTTTGCACTAGCAGCAACGTGACTAGATGTAAACAATTGCTCCAACTCTACATTCATCATATCATTTAGTCAATGATATGAATTTTACGTGTCTAAAATGCTAGAATTAGTTTGTAAGCCTAACAACATGACGTACGCAGTTGAGCTACTGTGGTTGATAATTTAATCTAAATTAATTAGCTCACGCAGAACCTATAATATGTTTACTTTATCTGCTACATGTTTAAATGGTATTGGCTCACGCCCTCACAGTTAAATCAATGGCATAGTTCTTGCAACAATGCTCTATCCATTAGGTTTGTCATGCAATAACATAATCATTCAGTTAAAGTATAGTAAACATAAAATCATAAATAGAATTTATAAGGCATAGATATCTCACAACAATCATCACAAGCTTACAACACTTGAACTACACAAGAGATTTAGCCATTAAAAGTTATAGAGATAGACATGAGTAAAGGTAGGAACAACCCTTACAAATCGATTAAGATATATTCTATGACGAGATCTCTTGCTATTTTTCACTGTTTCTCTTAAACATTATCGCGTCACATATTAGAACTAGCACTTGAAGGCACACTTTTGCAAACCTTCATGTACGCTCTTGTCGATGATGATCACAAACCTCTTTAAACCCTATTAAACTCTTTTTAAATAGCAACAAATTTTTGAGTTCAAATAGTAAATTGATGTTGATCTATGATGAATATCTTTAATTATGAGATTATGATCGAAGTCGAGTTTATCAGCTTATGGAAAACAAAATCGTATTAGGACGTCAAAATTGGAAGCATATCTGCCCAGAGAGTTTATTGGCTCTTTTGATAGATATCCACGGATAATTTGGCTCTGACTCCTTATATAAACTCATAGATAATTATCAAAGCTTTCTATAGCTTCTTAAAATGTGTAAATCATACATATGACGTGATAGTTACGTCCCACAACAGTTGGACAGATTTTGAAGTTCAGATTTGAAAACTGATATTCGCCGCATGCACATGTCATTTAAGTGTCGATTGTACGGCTGTCACGCGTGGCAAATGATCACGTCATATTCTTTCTTCCTTTCTCTGTGTGAAGTCTTTCCCGTACGCAATAGTGATCTACTGCATGGAGCTCTTGTGCTTTGGTGATTGTTGTGTTCTGTATGATTTTTATCATAATTTTCTGTCATAACTAAAGATTTATTCTTGTTAGATCACATAGAGATTTAATTTCTTATTATTTAACTTTTTAAGAGGTTCAATGTAATTAATATAACCAACAATGTTATCGTCAAAAAAATCTATAAAAAATTTTCTATTTGGAGTTAGAGTCTCTCCAGATGACTTACACGAATCTTTTTAGGCCCTTGAGCGAGCTAAAAAAATGGTGCTTAAAATAAAATTTTATATAGTTATATTTTGTAGTTATGATTTTATCACGTAAGCAAACATGTAATTATTAATGGACATTCTTTTGTGAAATTTGACATATAAATATAAATTTTTATGTAACAAACCAATGTTTATAGAAAAATAATTAATTAAAATTACATATTTTACTTCTTTGATTAAAATTATAAAATTTTAACTAGTACAGCAAAGATAAATAATTAATTTATGAACAGAGCTTTATTCAAATTTTATTTAGATTTTTAGATTTGAAAAAAAATGGAAAACAAATTCTAAAAAATCCGAACTATCGTCATTTACTCAATTACGGTCAAAACTATCTAAAAGTCCAAAAAAGGGGAAAAAAATTGGACTGGTATTTTAAATTAAAATTTACATTCACATTATTGAACTATTATTATTATATAAATTATATTCTTGTGGTAAAACTATATTGTTTTGTCATCAAATTAAATAATGATGTTTTGTTTATACAAAAAAACTCATAAATTTTATGTTAAACCTAGTATTGCAAGTTTGATGAGATCAGTTGTATTTAAGAATCAAATCAATGTGATATTTTAAACTAGTGGATTTTTTTTTATTTGAACTGACCATAATTGAGTAAATAAAGATAGTTCAGAATCTCAATTAAAATTTTTTCGCTTAAAACATAATTAGTTTGGACCACTGTAGGTGTGGGCCGTTGGCACGTTGGGTGTCCTGGATTTGATTATGATAAAGGGATGAGATGTGAAGGTGTCAGGGAACACGTTAGGTGTCTCCCTCTTTCCTGTTTTTATCCAAATGCAAATATTAGTTTTTTATTTATTTTTTCATATATAGCCAAAAAAGATGGATTCGTTGATAATCTCCGAGTTGAAAATTATTGTGGACAAATCTTGACCAATCATTTTATACATGAAACAACAATGTATTACTTATATGATTTCTATTTTTTGAGTTAATTTATTATGCTCTATTAATTATGTGAGATTCATTTTTATTTATTATAAAACAAATATACTTACCATTATGAGGTTTTATTTTTTTTCTTTTAATTTGCCAGATTTTTTTATGTAGATTCTTCTTCTAATTTATTAAATTTTGCGGATTTTGGATAGTGAACATTTTTCCGAATTATGTTTTTTATATTTTTTATAATATTTTTTAAAATAATGAATAGATAGTGAATATTTTTTTATTTTTAATAGTGAATTTTTTCCTGAATTTGTACGAATAAATTTTTTATTTTGATAGTGAACATGTTCAATGACAAAACCTTATCCGTGTTGTACATTGCAAAATAGATGTTCATAGTCAAAAAACTTACATAAACCCATAAAAATTTTAAAAAATTAGTAGTCTCAAAATTTGAGAAAATGTTCACTATTTGAATATGCACAATAATGGTGAACATAGTATATTAATAGAAAATTTAAAAAATATACTTGTGAACATTTATTCACCAAACTCATATGCACTATCAAAACCTTACATAGATCCAATTCTGAACAACTCAGTTCAGTGAACATTTAATATTAATTTCTAGCATAGTCAATCGATAGTGATTATTTTTAGCGCATATTTTTTTCTTAATTTGTACAACACTTTTTTTTTATTGTTGTAGTGAACATTAGTGTCGAAATTCCAACTCATTTTGCTGTAAAAGTGATATTCACCGTCGAAAAGATTATCCAAAATCATACAAAATAGCAAAAATTTAGTAATTTTCTGAATATGAAAATATGTTCACTGTCCCGAATAAGTAGAATAACGGTGAACATATTAATAACAGTGAATACTGGTTCACCAAATCAATACGCACTATCAAAAGCCCATGTACAATAATGGTGAACCCAAGCTTGTGAAAAACACCGATGGACTTTTCCTTCAACAAGATCAGAATCAGTGCACAAGAATCAACTCAATGTATTAAATTTTAGGGAAAATTACAGAAAAGGAGTATGTACTACCATTTCTTTTAATTTAAAGGGCATTACTACCAGATTTTGCAATTTCAAGGTTTTGGACTCATATAAAATTTATTAATTTTCAATTTACCCCACAAGTTTCTGTATTTACGAAATAAACCTGAATGAATTAAAAGCCCTAACCCTATTTTGTCTCCCTGAGAACGACGATGATTCGCTCGACTGAAGACACGTTGCCGCGACTCGGCTGGAAAAATCAACATCGCGGCTGAAGACCTGTTGATCCGACTCGACGGAAGAAATCAATTGAAGAAGTGTGGGCGTCTCGACTGAAGAAATCAAGAGTGCGGCTGAAGATCTGTTGAGCCGACTCGACTGAAGAAATCAATCGCGCGACTGAAGACGTGTGCTACGACTCGCACCTAAGCTTTGTTACCTTCTCGATTTTGATTTTCATGGGTAAGCTTTACATTCGAAATTGTTCAACAAGCTGATAATCCTGGTGGATGTCTGATGGTTTAGTTTGATACATCGTTGTTGCCTTTGTTCTCTGTCAGTTTCAAAGCATAGACTCTGAGTAATAAGTTTGGTTAAAATGTGCCTTTTCCGTTATATGATGATGTTATGCATATGATTATCAGATTTCAATTGTGGAAGCATATAAAATTTGCACTACTTTGACATAATTTTTGCACAGATTTCACCTGTGAAAATATATAATTTTTTTTCTAATGTTGGTGTAGAAGATAATGGTAAAGGAAAAGTGATGGGGAATGCGAATGAACAAGAAATTTCAGAGGATGAACAAAGTAACAATCATGAGAGTGGAAGTGAAACGGAATCAAAGAAAAGTGATAGTTTGACAGACTTTGATGATTGTGAATTAGATGAAGATAACAACGATTTATTTTGGAAAAATATTGAAGATGCAACTTTTTTACGAAGAAGTGTTGATCATGATTTGCGGGGGATTGCACGAAGACTATGTGCATCAATCATACAGAAAGATCACTTTCATGAAGACATATCAGTTTATTGTTGAGCCCATACCTGGAGCGGTGGAGTGGCCTGAAGTATTAGGAGATTCTATCCTACCTCTGTTTAGAAGGCAACCAGGGAGACCGAAGAAGAAGAGGACACGTCCAGTCACAGAACCAAAGAACCGAAATGCAAAACGAAGGGTGGGTACAGTGATCCACTGTGGTCGTTGTCATGCTGAAGGACATAATAAGCGCAAGTGTCAAATGGATGTAGTAGATGTGAATGCTGAGGCAACGTCCAATGCTAATGCTATTAGAGTTGCAAGATTTAGAGACAAACAAAAGAAAGAAAGAGCATCATGCCTCAATTCTCAAACAACAAATAGCAACAAACCTAGTGGGAGGGACGAGAACGGACAAGTGAAAAAGCTAAGGTACATTATACATGTGTGTTTTGGCAGAAATGTTGTTTGTTTTTATTTTGTAAACTCATAAATTAACATTCACTTTCACATAGGTTCAACGGAAGGTAAAGCCTGCTAACTCGACTACCATGAGAATTAGTCAGGTGTGCTTATACTTTTATTAGATTATGTAAGATTTTTGTTTCTAAGTAATACATTTTTATGTGTTTCAAAAACCTTCAAATTATTATGATGCATATATTATGTGATTATTGTCCTCTTTTGACTTAGAGTTTCAATGTAATTATAGGAAACAAATGGATCGTCGGTTAGAGGGTGGCAACGTCCTTACGAGAATAGAGGAAATGCTGTCCAATATAGGCCTATGGAATCTAGAGGTCCTATTATTTTACCATCAAGAGGAGGCACAAATGCGGTTTTCAATCGTACACAACCTTCAACATCAAGTGGACCAGATTTTAGTCATGATTGAAGTCGTGAATTAGCCGTTTTTATTTTATATGGATACTCATTTTGGCTAGAGATATGAATCGTGTTAGAGTACTCGATTTCATATTAAGATTGAGTATAACCATATTGCTAAAATTGCATGGCTTTTCAGATATGAATCATTATTATTTTTTATTATAAGTCTGTTACATTAATTTGTGAATTAGAAAATAGGTTGACATTATCTATGAGATTCTTACATTGCAATTTGAATGTGCGTAATGTTTATGCAAGGATTTATTTTAAGTAATTTGAAAGGGTGTTAACTGAATTTGACAATATGTTGACATTGAAATTTAAATGTATAGGTTTATTTCGTAAATACAGAAACTTGTGGGGTAAATTGAAAATTAATAAATTTCATATGAGTCCAAAACCTTGAAATTGCAAAATCTGGTAGTAATGCCCTTTAAATTAAAAGAAGTGGTAGTACATACCCATTTTCTGTAATTTTCCCTAAATTTTATCATCAGAAAAAGATTGAATATCAGACAAACCAAGCCTAACAAGGCTGCCTGATCAACCTGTGCATGTAACCACAATCTTTTTTTAGGAAAAATAAACGGTAAAAATAATTGAAACATAGAAGACTAGATTAATCGTAAAGCTAGAACCTTTGATGCCGGTGGATCGAAGGCGGAGATGACGAAAGCGCGATGAAGGAGTTCATTGGCTCGGATCAAAAGCGAAGAGGTTCAACCGTTTCACCATATAATCAATCAGACTAGTGGAAGCGAGACTGAGGTAAAGCCGTCAGTCACCAGATCCGGTGGTGGTTGGTATTCCTTCATTCCTATTCGAGTCGTCAATCACCATATCTCATCCAATGCGCTTCCAAGCTTCAACCTTTTTGTCAAAATAAAAATACACTGAGGGAACAGAAGCGAACACGAAACCGCCAGCCACCAGATCTGGTGGTCGTTAGTGTGTGTGGGTGGATTTGGTGAGGGAGAAGAAAGAAGGACGTCAAGCCACCAGATCCGGTGGTGCTTTGTGTTTTTGGGTGACTTTGGCGAGGGAGAAGAAAGAAAAAAGAGGAGAGGACATGTTTTTTTTTAAAAAAAAAACTGGGGAACCGTACGCTTTGGGCCGAATGAAACTCCAGAGAAGTCCACCATCCCCCAAGTTCGGATGGGCCTCCAAGTTGGTCGAGCTCGGAGAGGACACGGTTATTATTGAAAAAATGGGATTGGAGGAGAGAGGAGGGACCTTAATTTGCTCTTGTTAATTAAATTAATTAAAAATGATATGTTACTTAAAAAAGTTGATATGTCATAATAAATGAACTACAAAAATGGATAAATAATGATCAAAATACGGTCGTTTTACGCATAAAATGATTGATCTAGAATTGTCCAACTGATCCGCCATCTATAGTCAAATATGGGGTTATATATAAAAAGCTGTCGACAAATAAAGTGAAGATGATTAATAAATAAGTTGACGCTTACTTAGGGAGGCCGATCTTGATGTGCTGGTGACCACCCGGCAGACAAACACAATTTAAATCACATTTTCGACATCTAAACCTCAAATATTTTGCTCCTACATAAATATTGTTACGAGGAAAAATAGTTGATATAACTTTTATGTATCAGTGGTATTCACACGCAAAATATTAATATGTAACGCTTATTTTTTTTATTTTCAAATAATCAGATACCGCCTTGGAACGGATCTAATTTAGACATTAATGGTTTAGATAAGCAAACTAAATTGAGTTGAAAATCGAAACTTAAAAGACAATTTGATACGCTGAGAACACATAATTAATTTTAGAGGAAAAACTCAAAAAAGGTTTTGAACTATCACCGCTTATCTAATTACGGTCAGAACTATCATGATTTCCAAAAAAGGTGCAATAAGAAAAAAAAATGAACTGATTTTCTAAAATAAAATTCACCATTACATTCCAAAACTAATATTATTATAAGACTTACATTTGTGAACGAAAATTACGACGTTTGGTTATCAAAAGATATCATTTTCTTTATGTGCACAAAACGATAGAATTTATTTTGATAACCAAATAATGTAATTTTTGCACACAAATCTAAGTCTTATGATAATATTAGTTTAGAAATTTAATGATAAATTTTATTTTAAAAAATCAGTCCAATTTTTTTCATCGCACCTTTTTTAGAAATAGTGATAGTTCTACCCGCAATTAGATAAGTAGTGATAATCCAGGACCCTTTTTGGGTTTTATCCCTTAATTTTAATATATCGAATCAAAGATCAATGCTTCATGCAGCCAAGCCATAAAACAAGTCAATGTTAGATTAAAAAAATGATTTTGAATGTTAAAATCAATTAGATGTTAATACCTGTAATTTAATGTATAAATATTAATACTAATTAAATCATTAGATATGAAAGCATTACAAATCAAATCGTTTCAGTTGACTGTTGAATTGTTTATTTGTACCAATTTCGTTCCTTTAGTCAAAATACCGAATGTATCTTTAATCTATTTGTTTTCTATTTTTTGCCAAAAGAGATCGCATATCGCAATGCGTCAGTTCAGTTGCACGAGTCAACGGTCAATCATTAGAATTCACCAATGAAAACACACCACGTGGACGTATCATATCAACCCAACGCTACAATAAAGAGGATTACAACACCCGCGGAAAAACAAAAAAAGTAAACACTAGAAAGACTAGGAATATGAATATATAAATAAATAACATTAAAAAAAAGCTGATTGCCGACAAATAAACGAGTAAACGACACCACGACTTAACCACTGTTAGGTTTGAGCCTAACCACGGTCAACCACCCTCCTGTCTCTCTCTCCTCTTATCTCAGCTTCTTCATCTTTACGAATGCCTCCTTTTCTGCCCTGCTACATTTTTCACGCGCCAGATCCTCTCCCTCTCTGTTTCGCTCTGTCTATCTCTCTGCTTGAATCGGAGTCGATGATCGGAGCTGCTTGATGACGTGAAAAGCAGCGATTCTCGGTGGTGAGTATTTCTACTAAATTTAACGTGGTTGAGTTTTGGACTTTTATGAAGTCGTCACTTGATTTGATGATTGATTTTTGTTGTTGTTGTTGGTGTTTTAGGGATTAGTTTTTGACTGGGTTACTTTAGTTTGAAGTAGTTTCTGATCAATTAGTTTGTGCTGGATTTTGATTTGTATTCGATCTGACAATAATATTTGTTTGGGTCAATTGTTGGGAAGGATGTTACAGCTGTTGATGTTGATCGGTTCTTCATTTTCTTCTGATTTTTTGTTGTGGGTTTCTGCGTTTTGGCTGCTCGTAGATCTGGATGACTTGTGTTTAATTGTATGGATCTTTAATCTCCGTTTAATTTGACCAGAAGAGGATTTATGGCTGCCCAGTGATATGTATTTTGCTGAGATGATTAACTTTTTCAGAAGATGTGGGTGTTTTGTGGGTTTGGCTGATTTTGGATGATGGGAATTGTGATTGATTCAGAGCTTTTGTGATCTGTATCAGCTTGCAGTGATTAGTTTACTGGATCAGAAAATCAGTTCTCTGTCAAATTCATGTTGTTTTCTCTTAAAATGCTGGAAATATGGCTTTTCTGAACTTTCTTGTAGTCAAATGTTTGTGTGTTTGTCATAGTTTTGTTAGGCAATTTATGTGCTTTTTTGGATGTTTTTGTTGAATGCTTTTGTGACCGACTATCTTGGTTCCTTTGCAGGAAAGTAATCAGATTTGATTGAATTCATTGTCAGTGGAACAGTAACATCTTTCTTTTACCAGGTAAGCCTTATAGGTGGATAAATAACACAAGTGAATTTGTATTTGGCTGCCGACATTAGTTTGACATTCATTGCCAGTGGTCTGCAGGCAAAATGAGTATCTTTGAGGAAATGAGTTTCTGTGGTAATCTAGACTTCTTTTCTGCTCGGCCAGCGGAAATATCGGTATCTCCTGAGGTTGAGCCTGAAGCTACAGTTGAGGAGGATTATACTGATGATGAGTTGGATGTTGATGAGTTGGAGAGGAGGATGTGGAGGGATCGAATGCTTCTCAGGAAGCTAAAGGAGCAAAATAGAAGTAAGGAAGGGATTGATAGTGCTAAGCAGCGTCAATCGCAGGAGCAAGCAAGAAGGAAGAAAATGTCTCGTGCACAAGACGGTATCCTAAAATATATGCTTAAGATGATGGAAGTTTGTAAAGCTCAGGGCTTTGTCTACGGAATCATCCCCGAGAAGGGGAAACCTGTCAGTGGGGCATCTGACAATCTGCGGGCCTGGTGGAAAGAGAAGGTAAGGTTTGATCGCAACGGACCTGCTGCTATTTCGAAGTACCAGGCAGATAATTGTATCCCAGGTAGGAGTGAGGAATGTGATGCTGTGGGCTCAACACCTCACAGTTTACAGGAGTTACAAGATACCACACTCGGATCACTCTTGTCAGCTTTGATGCAGCACTGTGACCCCCCTCAGAGACGTTTCCCGCTAGAGAAGGGTATCGCTCCTCCATGGTGGCCTACTGGAAATGAAGATTGGTGGCCACAGTTGGGTTTGCCCAAGGACCAGGGACCTCCACCTTACAAGAAACCTCATGACCTGAAGAAGGCATGGAAAGTGAGTGTTCTGACGGCAGTCATCAAGCACATGTTCCCTGACATTGCCAAGATCCGCAAGCTTGTTCGCCAGTCCAAGTGCCTTCAGGATAAGATGACAGCTAAGGAAAGTGCTACTTGGTTGGCCATTATAAATCAAGAAGAGGCTTTGTCCAGGAAGCTATATCCAGATAGCTGTCCTCCAATGAGTGCTGGAAGTGGTTCTTACGTCATTGGGGACAGTAGTGATTATGATGTTGAGGGGGTGGACGATGAGCCAAGCAATGAATTCGTGAATCAGAAACCTCAAGATGTTAATCTCTATAATAGGAGGGGTGGTGGAGCTCAAGACGGCCTCATGATGCAGCCACTGGTGCCTACTGTTAAGACTGAGATTCTGGATGGCAATCTTGATTTCTCCCAAAAGAGAAAGCTGCCGTCTACCGTTGAGACACAAATGATGATGGATCACAAAATATACACATGCGAGTATCCTCAGTGCCCTTATGGCGATTACCGCCTTGGATTTCTTGACAGGACCTCCAGAAATAATCATCACATGAGCTGCCCATACCAGAATAACTCTTTTTCCCAAGGCTCTGCCGTTCAGAACTTCCAGATTATCAACGGCAGTGCAGCTCCCGTTGCTATCTCTTTCCCTCAACCCAAGCCGGTAACTAGCTTAATGAATCAAAATGCTTCATCTCAGAATCCAGGGCTCGAACTTCCGGAAGATGCCCATAAGAAAATATCTGAGTTGATGTCAGTCTATGATGCTAATCTCCACGAAAACACCAGCATGGATGTTGCGAACTTTAAGCGTATTGACAATCAAAGGCATCTTCCCCTTGAACCCCAGCAACTTTCCCAACAACAACAACTGCAGACAAAGCAAACATTCCAGTTCCAACTGGATGACAATCTTCATGGGCAGAGGCCTATGTTTGGGGACAGCTTACCAGAAGAAATTAACATGTCATTCAACAACTCAGTCTTCTCAACAAATGGAGTTCAGTTTGATCAGACAAAACTGTTCGACTCTCAGTTCGGCATTAATCCTAATGACTGTATGCCTGACTTCAGATTTGAATCACCATTCAATTTCCCATGTGCTGATTTCTCCGTGGATCCACCGCCGAAGCAAGATATGCCCATTTGGTACATGTGAAGAAGCAGCCCTCCCTCATTGTGCTCGAAGATGGACCCCAAAATCATGAAGTTGTAAATTTTCGCAGAAAGCTCAATCACCGGATATAGGTATGATCAAAGAACCCAACTGTGTCGCTTCTGTATTTAGTTAGTTTATATGTTTGTTCATCATACCCAAGTGTGAGGTTTTAATAACTTATGTTATAGTTTGAAAGCCCTGCTAGGTTGTCTAGGTTATTGTTGAAAGGGCCAATAAGGATCAAATGCCCTGAACTCATTACCAGTTTTACTTTCTGTAATAGGCGTGCCATTTTGATGTTGTCATGCAAACTAGACATAAATTATACTATTTTTAGTATTATATATTGTAGGTAGATATATGCTTCTACAAGTGTCTGATTCTGCTCTTGCCTTCCTGTGACATATAGTTACCTATCAGCTTTCATGCATCATGTGTTATGAAAATGACCTCAGTAGACTTCAAAGTTTCAACACCTGTCATGACACAGAGTCTGCAAAAAGCTGATTGGGGCTCTGTTTGCCTCTCGGGTCTGCTAGTAAGGTTGTTACATAGGGTAGTTGGGGTAACCTGCCTCAGCATCTTGCTACGTAGCCAGACAATGGTTGTGTTCCTGGGCACTTCCTGACCCAGTCCAGTTAACCTTTGGAAGGTTAGAGATGACACGTTCAGAAAGTGTTAGAGTTGTGTAAATAAGGTGCCTTTTTTAAGGCAGCTGGTCACGTCTGGTTTACAACTCATTCTGTGGAGTAGAATGGAATTTGTGAGCTTGTTTGAGTCCGCCGCCTTGTTGTGGGTCGGGGGCGTTAATGTTGTATGGCCGTCGGCTTACCCTACCCTCATAGGAAGATTGACTTGAGAAAATATAATATAACAAGTAGCCAAGAGATGATACGCCAGCCAGTTTTGAAGACCTAAAGTTGGTAGGGCATGCCAATTTTAACCTAATAGAACTAACATGTTTATGAAGGAAAGATCCAACTTTTGACTCCTAAAGATGAATTATTGTATTTAGAAAATCCCCTCAGGAGTTGAAGAGTTGAGACTGAGACGAAACCTCAAAGAAGATGAAACCATAACCACCTCACTTTTCCTTCCAGCCCAAATCCATCAACAACAATCAAAAAATCAAGCAAGAACACTCTCTATAGACTTCCCTCTCTCAGCCATTGCCACCTCTCCACCTACGTTACAACAAATCCCCAACGACAATGCCACTAAACCATTCCCCAATTAATCCTCCATTTTTCCGATGCAAGTTCATTCACACCAAATAATCGTCGTAGGAGTAGGAGTTGGACGGAGACGTTGACAGGCAGGAAATGGAAGAGGACGAAGACGATGAAGTCATGATGGGAAGACTAGTACTAGCACCATTACCTTTCTCTCCATCGCCCAAATCAAACATATTTTCCTCGAGCCCTGAGGTAAACATGAAATCTAGGTTGTCCTCAAAGCCAGTGTAGTCGTCGAACAAGGCGGGCAGCTCACATTGCAGCTCGCAGCAGCTCTCAGCAATATCAGACAGGTTAGGCATGGGCAACTCGCTGAAGTCGGGGTCCAAGTTCAAGTCCCATGAGAAGTCATGCTCGTTCATCATTCCATGATCCTCCACCGACACCTGATCCGTTGTGCTAGCGTAAGGATCAAAAGCTTCCTCACATTTCGGTAGGTGGTCTATAACGTCGATTCCTTTTTTATTCTCTTGACATTGCGCATCAGTCTCAGCCTTAAGATTCAGTGGTTGGGGTTGTTCGTCCGCCACTACTTGCTCCTCATTTCCTGCCTCTTCCGCAAGATCCTTTTTAATCAACAGATCCGCATAGTTGCTTACGTCAAAGTTGGTCACAGCATTTGCTCCCCTATACTGAATCGCTGCCCTATCATAAGCTGCTGCAGCCTCCTCTTGGGTGCCTGAACACCATAAACAAATGTCTATCAGTCTAACCACACCCCGCTAATAAAATATTCACTGCAACTGGGCAAGATTAGCTCAAGGGCTTAGTCTGACCCCGACTACATTACAATATGATTACTTTCTAATCCTGCAGGAAACCCTATGTGTCTACCACGTGCTTTGTGTAACTTTAGTTTCATATCGGATCTTGTGAACCTCTTAATTCAGTCATTAAATTACTAAACCTCTAGTCATCTTAAGCATCAATGTCTCACATAAGTAACTTAATTGCAGTAAGGAAAGGTTATGAATGGGTTGAGAGATTACTGTAAGTGCCGAGGTAGAGGTACTTATTTCCCAACACTCTACCAATCCGTGCCTCCCAGCGTCCATTATGATGGTGTCTGTCAAAAATATCACGAAAGAAATTAAGCACGCCATCGTACGCTAAAATCCAATATGATTAGTTCAACAAACTCGAAAGCAAGACCTACTTGGCCACGCCACGGAATTTGGAAACCCCTCTTGAGAACCCGCTGCTGCGCCTCCTCAATGTAGCCAAGTATTCCTCTCTACTCAGCTTCTGCATCTCCTCCATCTCCTTTCGGTACATTTCAATCTGAAAAATCACGTCGTTGTTAGCATTGAAAATTTGAAGTCAAATGTCTAATCCACTCTTGTAAATTGGGGTCATACTTGAAAATTCAAAGACGTCTCTGGACCCCAGTATTTGATTGCTGCAAGATCGTAAGTCTTTGCGGCAGCTTCCTCGCTGTCATATGCACCTGGATGTGCATTAAAAGCAGTGGATCTCAAATTCCCAATACAAGTTTAAAATGTGCGGATTGAAATGGACCAGAAAAATAAAATAGGTGCGAATAAGGAAAATCTTACCCAAATAAACTGTGGAATGGAAATGCATTAATTTGTCACAAGTGCAGCAGCAGCAGCAGCAAGAACAAGCACAAAACAGAGTCAGAAAACAGAGCATGAATATTGAAATGGAGATTTTTAGTGGGGTGAGTAGAAAAAAAAAAGAGAGACCTTGGCGTCCTTTCTTGGTCTGGACAGTGTTCCATGTCTGTTTGTCCCAGAGATGAGCTTCAAATCTGCCAGTCCATCTGTGTCTGTGATCCGATCACGCATGCATCAACCCAGAACACCCACATTTCAGATTCCGGAATCCAAATCAGACATGCAAAGGGAAAAGAGAGGAGGAAGTGGGTGTACCTGGTGACGCCCCGGTAGGCGGAGCTCCTGGTAGGCGGAGCTTTGGGGGCCGGGGCCTTCCTGGCCTTGGGCTTCTTGGGGGTGGTGGGTTTGGGTCGTTTGGAATCGGACTCGACTGATGTGAGGGAGGATGAGTCAGAGGAGGAAGTGGAGGAGGAGGAAGCAGAGGCAGACGCAGCAGCTGTAGATCTCTTCTTCATGGAAAATGCTGCTACGTTGATGGAAACAGAGCGAGTTCTAGCCGTCGTGGCCGGAGAGAGAAAAAAAGATGCTCAGAAAAAAGTGAATCAGGGAGAGAGAGGAGGTTGTGGTTATGGTGGTGAGTGGCTTCGGCTCGGCAGTCAGGCAAGCAAATCTCAGTTTATATATGTGTCTCCTCAATCTCTGCCTTGTGCTCTGCTCCGCTTCTTTTGTTTGTTGAAAATGCAAATTTCAGAATATATTTACAACTCTTCTTCGGTAGGGTTAGGACATCTAAAACGGTGCCGTTTTCGTGATAAATAGTGTTATACAGTAACATGGTTGTCTGGTTTTGGAGACGGAGTGTGTAAATTATTAATAAGTTGGGTGAAACAAAAAAAGTGGGTTAGCGAACACGAAGGCGTAGGATAGGTGGTGGTGGTAATAATAATAATAATGTAGTTTACTTGTATCTTTTGGGTATGCAAAATAGACATAACCGACTTTTCTTCCATTAAAATAAATAAAATAAATTTAGTTTGTGAAAATTGATTTTTCATAAATTTAATAGTTTGAATTCGAATTTACATTTTTTTACTTTATAGTTGGCATAGGAGTGATTTTTGGATGAATTGTGTCCATCACGTGGGAGTAGACATTACCAATAGAAAATCGTCACGTGGTGATTTAAAAAATCAAACAAATTTTCAAATCAATGATAAATCGTCTCGTGTCAATTTAACTTTTCAACACGCTGCATGACGATTTGTTATTGGTGGTATCCACCACACAGTCAACCCAATAATCACTCCACACCAAAGTATGAATAGATTTGAAATTATAAGAATAATAATAACATAATAAGTAAAGAGTTTGAGGTGTTGTGTAACAATCCTTAGGTGGTCACGGATTCATAGATCGAACTTTGAATGTGCGGCCACTGATCACAAAAAAAAACCGTTTTTGCATTGATACGTAGACTATGTTCTGATTGTTGAAAAATAACTTGTCACATGATACATTAAAAATACAAAATATTTTTATGAAACTAATCAATATTTGATGAAGTTTTTAATTTTGTCTTTCCAAGTTAAAAAAAAGTATTAATATAATTTTATCCAAAAAAAATCTTGACCACTGATTTCGACCCAAGAAAAATAAGTCTAAACAGCATAAGAGTTGGGTGAAGAGGGGATCCATTTTGAGTCTTTAAGTGCATGAAACGGAAAAGAGAGAATGGATACACATCATACACATTTTTTTTAATGGGAAACACCAGACAAGACACAAATTTAAACACTAAACAACAAAATTATGAAACAGATTTTGGTTTTTACTGAAATTTCGCAAGAGCATTCAATAAGTTTGAGGAAATAAGAGTGGGAGGGTCACTTGAGCTTCTGATCTCGTTTCTAAGTCCCTCATTTTCTCTGTTATTCCTATTTGGAGTGATCTAGTTCTATAATGTTGAAAGAGTGCCACGATATAAAATTTGATCACTAATTAAGGATTTTTTTTATCAAATACACTTTATAGTCACAGAAGTGGTGGTCAAGTGACAAAGTGATTTGTCCGTTGTCTACAAGGTTTCGAATTTGAAGTCTCACGTTGGTGATTGAGTGCAAGTGTATTTTCTTTGGGTTTATCTTACGTAATGTTAAAAAAAAGATAAAACTCAAAAAAGGCTCTGAACTACCGTCACTTACCGAATTACAGTTCGAACTACCATGATTTTCAAAAAATGTGCGATACAAAAATGGACTAATTTTCTAAAATAAAATTTACCATTACATCCCTAAACTAGTATTGTTATAAGACTTAGATTTGTGTGCGAAAATTATATCATTTGATTATCAAAATAAAAAATATCGTTTTGCACACATAAGAAAATGACATTTTTATACTCATTTGTCCATAATTCTCTATAAATTTTATAAAATCAATTATATTTAAGAAATCAAACAAACTAATCTTTAAGCATCATCCATTATCAGTCCGATTTTTTTTCAACGCATCCTTTTTTTGAAAATCATGATAGTTCGGACTGTAATTGGGAAAGCAGTGATAGTTCGAGGCCTTTTTAAGTTTTTTCCCAAAAAAATACTCTTTATAAACTTTTTTTCTTATT
Source organism: Kalanchoe fedtschenkoi (assembly GCA_002312845.1). Lineage (NCBI taxonomy): Eukaryota > Viridiplantae > Streptophyta > Magnoliopsida > Saxifragales > Crassulaceae > Kalanchoe > Kalanchoe fedtschenkoi. Next base: position 3,022,347 of record NQLW01000008.1, read on the forward strand.
GGTAAACGTACACTCACTATTTTTACAGGGAGCATTTTCAACTGAAATTTTATCTGAGAAAATAATAAAAGGTTTCATTAATATAGATGAACAAGTGATATACTGTGAAAGTTACAAGGATGCATAATAAATATGATAAATTTGCATATTGAAATAAGTATTTGAATCCAATTAGGCTAGGATAAAAAAGACCATACGATTTTAGTAGACTACTCACACATTGTTATAAGGAAGGATATGGTGAGTAGAAAATTAGCAACAGTAAAAAAAAATGAAAATACAAAAAATAAACTAAGAATAATTTAGCAATATGAGCTCTCTATGAAGTGGGGGAATGAAGAAGGGATGCTCTTCTTGACTTGTAAAGATCTTCTTTTATGGTGTGGATGAAAAGGAGAAAAAGGAAAGACATCAATGACCTTCAAGGAGGGAGGATTTCCTCCCTTTAAAGCTAGAGTTGACATATCTAAGTGATGTGCAATAAGCGCTTTAAATTCTCCTTACTCTGATCAAGTAAGTTTTAGAGGTGACTGAAGGTAGCCTGCGGAGATTCTACTTGATCGAGTAGGATTTCTACCCGACCAAGTTTGAATTTTCTCAACACCAGTTTGTATAGCTTTGTCTTAGCTTTTCATGGCTATTTAAATGATCTCATTGGAACTTTTCTATCTTTAGGAATTTATAAATCACTAACCAAAGGTTAAGCATCTCCTCTATGTAGATTTTTATCGATTTGACCTCATTTTGGCTCGACTTGACTCTGTTTCGCTTCTGTTTACTCTAAGCCCTATTCTTATATCTTTACCCCGAAATGAATAATAAACACAAGTAAAATAATTTGGAGACGACTTAAAATTAATGTTTTTCTTTATCACTGGGAAAATGACCAAAATATGGTTGGAAAAAATATTTTCAGCTAGTTTCCGACCGTCTTCCCAGCCAAAAATATTGATCGGAACGACACCACTGATATTTATTAGCAGGAACGTTCCAATGACATTCCAACCAAATTTTCTGGACACACTTGCGATCTGATTGCAGCGCCATCGCTTTGGTACGTCTTCAGGCCAGTTCTGGTAGCTTTCCGGCCAGCCAATTATTCCAATCACTTTTTCAGCCAATTATCAGCTAGTGAAAATAAAAAGAAGTTTCCGACATGCTTCGGCCACTTCCGGCCACCCAATTAAATATTTTGTAATTTTTTTGTAATTTTTTAAAATTTTTTGACATTTTTTCAAATTTATATTTTTATTTGCTTGCTGGACTTTGATCATTATAAAAACACCAAGTTTTGATAAAAAAATTATAATACGAAATATCAATATATTACAAAGTTCAATATATCAATATATTATAAAATTCAATATACCTAATACATAATATTAGACACTGTCTCTAGGTGCTCAAGGGGGGAGGGAGAGGGTTCTGGAGGCAGCTGCACTTTTGGAGCTGTGATCCCTCTGACAATAACTGCATGAGCATCTTTACCTATCTTTGTTGCAGATGTGTGCGCCTGCTCTCTAGCCGCTTCTGCCTCACTCTCGCAACACATGTATCCTCGGCAAGGCGAGCAAACATGCCCAGATCTATGCTGGCAATAGTAGATAGAGAACACTACTACTTGAAAGAGACATCATAGGACTCTTGTGAATTGTCAGCCATTTTCATGAACTAAGAGCCCTGCGAGCCTAGACCATGTGCAGTAGATGCTTTGTGACTCCCAAAGACTTTATCTCAGACTTTCATTTCCTTCACTGCTCGTGGCAGTGAAACAAATAAGGGATCAACAATCTCCGTAGTGGTTATATGCATCTCCAAAATCGACTACAATTAAGAACAAAATAAAATTAAGTATTAATAAACCACACAAATATCATATATGATCCATACATAGGCTAAAAATCTTATTTGCATTGTTTTTTTTCTGGTCCATACACCCCCTCCATCTTGATAGTGGCGCCCCTATTTACTGCGAGTCAACTCATGCACACCTCCAACGTATCAAAGCGCAAATGTGGTACCACCAAGGCTCGAACCCAATCTGGGCGTTGTTAGACAACACTCTAAATCATTGGATCAACATTTTGTTGGTTGTTTGCATTGTTAAAATGCCTAGTTTGGTTTTTAAATAACTCAAACATGTTTTAAAGTTGATTTTTAAAATTTTGAATCCACCTGAGTTCCAAAACCATGAAAATAAACCTTGAAACTTGTTTGCGTTAGGAGTGTATATAAAAACTAATAAATCGATGAAACGAATCAAATTTAGTTTGCTTCGGTTTGAAATATTAGTGGCTTGATTACTGTTTGAATTTTTAAAAAACCAACGACAAATGGTTCGGTTCAACTTTTCACTTTTTAAAACTAAAACAAACTCTTTTGTTATATTTTAGATCATATATAAATTTACTTTAATATATAATATAAATTAGTATCTCTATATTATTATTATATAAAAAACCTCCTATAAATTTGTAGATAAAATAAAATAATTAGTTTTTAATTTTCTAGGTATGTAATTATTAAATAAATATCAAGTTTGTTAAGTGACAATTAAAATGGAAAAAATTAATTAAATTAAATGATAAAAAATAGAGAGAAATATGTCATTATGTAGTTTCGACATTTATTTATTTGTTCCACATTTATATGCAGCTTAATACAATTTTCACTTGTTTAATAATTTATGTAACTTAAGTATAAAAATGGGATGTCTAGTAACTGTATCAGTCAACTGTCATCGTTTTATTTCACTTTCTTTTAATTTTTAATTTCTTTTTCAACAATCACCATTTAAATTCACTTTTATATTCGAATTTTTTTCATAATCTCCACTCGTCTTCTTTGTGATACTTCGACCACAGCAAGGTGATGTACCAGCTCCACGTTTGAGTCCAACTCCGGTTAAAAGGATTCCATGGAGGCTAGAATGAGAGATGTATCGGTTTAGATAAAAAAATTTGTATGAGAATATGCAGAAAAAATTGGTTGCAAACTAGAGTTGATTCTCATCTGAGAACATTGATATAGTCTCCCGAAAGACTTGGATTGTAATTTACATTTAATGTATTTTTTTTTTAAAAAAAAGTTTGATCCAAGGATTGGAAGGGATAAAAATTTATATAAAAGTGGATTGATTAGTAATGATTAAATGATCCCAATACACATTAATTTGGCGTCATTGAATATCCTATTTTTTCCATGATAATTATATTCTTAAATTTTATCAGCAAACTTATATTCTACTGGATTTATTTTTTTTTGGAACCTGGTAAATTTTTATTTACTAGCAACCTCATATGATACGGGATAATGTTTTTGAATTAAAAAAATCATTTTTTTTGAATCGGCTTAAATCAGAAGAGAGGTAGTCGGCAATATCATTATTTTGATTCCAGAGTATAAACCCTCCGATTAAATTAATGATTTATTATTAAACTGATCTCGATTCCCTGAGAACAAACCCGCTGATTAAATTCATAATTTATCAATAAGTTGGTGTCACCCGGATTTGAATCAAGTGATCTAACCGGCGAAGTGGTGACAATATTAATTCGACTATCCTCTAAAGGTAAGTAGTTTTACATTTCAACAAATTACTCAAAATGTATAAAATAATATTAAATTATATGTAAATGTGAACAAAGATAATTAGAACATAAGTACATCTACATGCTTATTTATCGTGCGATGTGGACCGTTGAAAGTTGATGTCATCCTCATTTGTGTTGATGGTCAATTTCATATTGTTTTGGTGTTCTTCAAACTATAAATGTGATTAATGTGTCAAATTAGTCGATTTAAGGCATACAATTTTCAATCGAAGGGAAATTGTATCGGGTTTCCGTCTGCGTCAGTTAGACCAATAGCAAAACATGCCGTTAACCAAACAAATACTGATCCAAACACTTGTTGGCTTTAAAAATCCAGGCGTCATACTGTGCATGAGGTTGAAGATTTATTGCGTAATTAATAAAGGCATTTGTTGACTAATTAATTACTCAGAAATTTCAATATTATTTGACTAAAATGTCCACCTCTTCATCTAAAAGTATTTCAATGATTACTCTTCTGGGCGCATCTACTCCTAACAAAATTATATTTATCCATCTAAAGGAGCTTAATCGGCAAGAGGTCGAAATATAAGACTCTTTTTTTCTGTACAAAATTTAGGTTGAGACTGAAAAAAATTTGGAACTAAATTTGTATCAACCGAATCAGATGAGACTAATTGATATCAGCCTAGAAAATTCGAACTCCGATCAGTATTAAAAAACAAAAAATTTAGATTTGATCAGAAATCACCGAATTGGTAAAAAGTTGTCGTTTGTCTAGGCTTTAATACTACAATTCTAGTTAGGCTCTGTTTGGTTTCATGTAAATTAATAGGAAAGGAAAATTTTAAAAAAATGAGAAAAAATTCTATATTTAATTGAGATAAAATTTAGAGAAGGAAAATTTGATAAAAATTGAGAAAAAAATGTTATCATAACAAAAAATATTTTATTTTTCAACTCTAAACAAATAAAAATTTATTCTCATTCTCCTTTCCACACCACTTTCTCTATAGTTCAAACACTTTAATAACTTATTTACTTCACCTTCAGTTTAGTCCTTGGCCACATATGACTCCAGCTACAGAAGTCAGCAACCGCACAACACCGACCCAACTCAGCCACTCTCGTCTTCAATTCTTCAACTCTCTTCATCATTTCAACTTTAGCTTCAGCCACACAATCACGGGCCACAATCACCTCAGCCGCACAACGGACAACCAATAGCCACAGTCACCGCAACTGTCTTCGATCTTCGTCTCTCACCGCTGTTGGTGCATATAAGGGCGTAGTTTTACGTCCCCCACCAGCTTATAAGATTGCACCCAGAACTCTACAACTCATTATCATCACGTGAGGTGGGTTGAGCCATGACTCTCCTCAGAATTAAGCCGGACCAAAAAAGTACCGTTGTTCGGATAAATAATAATAAAAATCTCTTTTCTACTCCCTAAAATGAGCTTTGATGTACTTTCTTCCGTCCTCTAATACATGTCGTTTACGGTTAATTTGAGTAGATTAAGGTGAAGTTAATGCTAACGGTTGAACAAATTTAATAGGTAGGTGATTAACATTTTTTTGAAAAAGTTCGTGCAAAAAGTAAAATTGGTAGATGATTATTGATGAAAAATGTATTCTTTATTGATTATGATAATGAAGTGATTAATGTTTGACATTTTAAGGTAGTTATTGATATTAAATACGCATTGAAAATTGGTAAGTAACAAGTAAAAGTGGACAAAAAAATTCGGTTAAGTGACATGTAAAAGAGGACAGAGGGAGTAAATGTTCAATTACATATGAATCTGTTGGATTGGGGCATTTGACCTCCAGGTACACCATGATATGACAGTTCAGCTGTAACATTACCATATTTTTACAGTTTATACCTCTTCCTTAATTTTCTATGAATGTATAAGGGCATCCTCATTGAAGCTTCGTGCGAAGATTTGTGTCAGGTCACGAAGCGTTTCGTTTCGATGTGAAAGTTGGTTCGTGGTTTTCTGACACAACACCACTTCGTGCAGACGAAGCGGTTCGTGAATTTAGCTTATACGGCGTTTTTAAGTTAAAAACGCCATATATAATTTATACGGCGTTTTTAACTTATAAGCGTCGTATATGGTAGGTACTTTATACGGCGTTTTTCATTTAAAAACGTCGTATATGGTATTTATTTAAATTGAATGTTACGTTTAATACGTTATTATTTTTATGGTTTGATGAAATGTTTTATTATTTAAATTTTTTAACATATAAATATAAAAAAAGTAATATGAATTAATAATTATAAATAATTAAATATTTAATGAATTTAGAAAAGATTTAATTAATATAATATGAAAAGATAGAAAAAAGTATAATATGATATGTGGGTCCCATGAACAGAGGTGTGAGAGGTTTGTTTCAATGAGAGTTTAGGTTTATGAAAAGAAAATTTATGACAACGTTGAATTGACATGACACAAATCTGATGTGGCATGACACAAACCAATTTTTTGATTTGTTTTAATGGGAATGCCCTAAAAGAGTTTGACTTCATTAACATTAAAAAAGTTTAAGTACAAGAGCCACAATGGAGAATCATGTTTTAATTTAATTGTTTAAGTTTTTTTCAGGCCTCAATGTTGGCATATGTGGAGTAATATTAATTCATGAGTTTTACCACAATTTCCTCTTGCGTGTCTATCTTACACAACTCTCTTTGATTCTCACATGTTGCTTACGTTTCCAATAGCCACAATTTTTAATTGGGGAAAATTTAAAAGGGACCCTGAACTATCACCGTTTACCAAATTACGGTCAGAACTATCATAATTTCCAAAAGAAGTGCGATAAAAAAAATTAGACTTATTTTCTAAAATAAAATTTATTTTTACATTCCTAAACTAATATTCTTATTAGACTTAGATTTGTGTGAAAAAATTACGTCGTTTGGTTATCAAAATAAATTATATCATTTTGAGCACATAAAAATGACGTAGTTGAAAACCAAACGACGTACTTTTCACACACAAATCTAAGTGTTATAATAATATTAGTTTTGGAATGTAATAGTGAATTTTATTTTAGAAAATCAGTCCAATTTTTTTTTTCATCGCACCCTTTTTGAAAATCGTGATAATTCTGACCGCAATTGGTAACCGGTGATAATTCAGAGCCCCTTTTGGATTTTATCCCTTTTTAATAAAAAAGAGAGATCTTATCAACTCGATGTTATCATCAGATTATATGACAATGAAATTGCGCTCCAAATATATGTCAAAGAAATTGTCAATATCTTTCGCCTAGAGTTTCCCTTCAACTCTCTGATTTTTACATATTTTGAACGCTTGAAACTTTCTGAGCAGAGAGAACCGCACCATTGATCTTCGTTAAAGAAACACACTAACTCTTTGACTTGGGTAATCAAACTATTCACAATCACTTATTTTTCACTTTCTCGTCATGCCAAGGTTTAAGTGTGTTCATTTGTTTAAATAGTTTGTTTTATAGATTTTTTCTAAATAATCTAGCCCGCTACTACGGCAACCACCTTGAGACCAATTGGCTCCACCTTGACGTCACAATGGACAAGTTTATCTACCAAAATATACACGTTTTCCTCCCATATCTCAGTTCAAACTAATATATCGACAATTCGTGTCAAATTTGGTAAATTAAATGTCATTGATCAAAACAGACTTGTTATCTCTTGATGGTTTCTTGATCTCATTCTTTTAATCCCGTGAGTCTCCGCTTCCAATTTTAGTGATGCTTGAAAGAGAGAATTGTTCTGTTTTGATATTATGTGTCACCAACTCTTGCTCTCTAAATCATAGGACGCTTAATTACAAGTTTCCCAAACTTTTAACTAAGTCAGTAAAGACTTTGGAGAATAAGAAAACTTTGTATTACTCGAAGGTTAGTGGTTTGAAGCAAATAAAAACAAAGCCTCTATGGATATTCTCATCTACATTATGGTTAGAATTATGAATTTTTCTGTCTCTTGAGAATTTAAAAAATTCATACTTATTTTGACATCTTTTCTAGTCTTCGATAGTTTAATGTGGGCTTGATTTGGACAAAATGTTAATTTTTTAATTTTTTATTACATAAGTGAATGTTTCCGCTAGGGAGAGCATTATTTGGATAAAATCGATTAACCGAACCGAATTAATTCGGTTCGTTTAATTCAGAAATTCGGTTATTTATGATCGGTTAACGGAATAAGAAAAAAAAAATTGGCTAACCAATTTAACCGATTTAACCAAACAAATATACATATAAATTAATATGTTTAATTTTTACTAAGCCCCCGTTTGGTAGCATGTATTAGGAACAGGATGGTATTATTAATACCATGATGATGTGTTTGGTACAAAATTGAAATACGTATTAATAATGCGGGAAAGAAAAATTTACCTTTGGAAACCCGTATTAATAATACCTCCTCAATAGGTGGTATTATTTATACGGGTATTAATAATACATGTGTAGATAATACGGCGTACCAAACGTGCACTAAGTATCCAGCTCATTTCTTAATTTATGTAAGCCCAAGCCCACAAAAAAACCCTAACTTCCCGCAAATAAATACATATTTTTCTCCTCCTCATTTCTCCATCACCGACACTCTCCTCTCAAAATCACTCTTCTCAATTTATTCACTCACTTACCACAGCCGCAGCATCGCCGCCAAAGCCACGCAGCCGCAACGGCCGCACAAGCACGCTGCTGCAAGCGCGCAACCCTACCTACTCAGTTCTGCTTCGTCTAACATTGTGTACAATGCTTATGAGGAACAACAAGTTCATCATCAATCTTGTTCTTGCAAAAGTTTCACAAGCATATGTATTAGATGTGATTTATTTTGGATGTTTATTTTTTTTTTGGTTTTGCCGGTGTTGATTGTGCAGTTATAAAAAGAGTTGGAAATTACTTTATTTTGGTTCGATTAACCATAAAATTAACCGAATACCAATTAATCAAAAATTTCGGATGATTAAGTATTTTGGTTCGGTTATCGGTTATGATATATTTAAATCGATTAATTCGATTGGTTAACCGAATTTCTAATTCTGTTCGGTTTTACCGAATACTACTTTCCGTCTCTAACCAAATGAACCAATCTTTATTGGTTCAAACTTAAACACACAACTCCTCTTCCTCTGCATCCCACGCCTTTGCTTTGTTAATAATATAGTGCCCGTGACAATACCCAATTTCGTCATTAAGCAACCAAACCACATATTTATACAGTTGGCGTATCAAAAGGCTTTTGTTTAGGTGACAAAATCGATCCATAAGTGAGCGTCCTGCTTATAGACTCAGCAAAGGAGAGTTTTCACGCGGGATTCGAATTCTAATCGTGTGCACACCACAATTTTAACATGAACTTTAATAAGAATTAAGAGATTATTTATTAACTTTGTTTTATAAATTTCTTTTTTTACATGAATTGAAATTAAAAATGAAGGGCAAAAATGTCATTTGATAATGTGCTCAGCTTCATGGTCTCAGACGAACCTTGAAGCTAGGGATGGCAACGGGGCGGGTTCGGGGCGGTTAGTGGTATTACCGTACCCTATCCGTCTCGAGACATATCAAAACCATACCCGCACCATAACCGCTCGGGTATGGAAAACTCAAAACCATCCCCATTCCCGTCGGATTTCGGTTTAACCACAGTTAACCATTTAACCAACAGTCGATCTCACATATGAAAAACCTAAAGTATTATCATTGGTCACGAATGAGGAGAATAGCCCGCTCGTTTAGTTTTTCTTTATAACAATGTTTGGAAATACCTAAACTGAGTTTTATATCTCTAAAAAGACAATGATACTAATTAATATCCAAGGGCCAAAACACAAACCAGCAG
>NQLW01000008.1:3032570-3112464 GCA_002312845.1 Kalanchoe fedtschenkoi
ACAGACTTTTATTGACAAAAGTTCTTGCATTCTTGGTGGAGGCCCCAAGCCAAGCTTGGGTTAACAAGCATTATATTTTTTTATTTTTAGTATCTCTCAGCTATGGTTAAACATAAATTAAGTTCTGGAATTTATATTTGGTTGCGGGCTATATGTCATTTTGTGTTTTCTGCTGCTGTAGCATTTCAGCAATTGGAGATTGACTATGTGATTGGAGACAGCCATCCAGCATTGCTACCCACTTCATCTGGGCAAGCTGCCATCATCAGGATTTTTGGGGTGACTAGAGAAGGTATTTTTGTTTATATGATGTTTATTTCACAATCCTTGACTTTGTGAAAGCTCACGCCTCGTATTATTCATAAAGCTTGTGCCATAACATGACCCTAACAAGGACTAAGCACCTTGTCTCTTCTATGTCTGTCTCTAAAAAAGTTCATTTGTTAGGGCACAGTGTTTGCTGCCACGTCCATGGATTTGAGCCTTATTTCTATATTAGCTGTCCTCCTGGAATGGGACCTGATGATATTTCTCGATTCCATCAAACACTTGAGGTTGACAAATAACTGTACCCAAATGGAGGGATTTCTTTAATTAGATATCATGCTCTACTTATTTGGAGTTTTGTATATATGTTGGGTTTGCAGGGAAGAATGAAGGAGGTTAATAGAAACAGTAAAGTCCCTAGGCTTATTCGGCGCATTGAGATGGTCAGAAAAAAGAGCATTATGTTTTATCAACAACAAGATTCTCAACCTTTTCTTAAAATTGTTGTTGCTCTTCCAACAATGGTCGCCAGTTGTCGTGGTAAGACTTGTATACTAAACATATCTGGCTTTAATTTGCAGATTCCTATTTCTATATTAAACTGCTATGTTGGATGGAATGATTGAAGAACTATCAAACATCATTGACTCTCATGTGTCGCCATATTTAAGATACAAACTTGTTATCTTGGAACATACTGCACTCGCATTTGCATGTGATTATATCATCATTACACCTCACAAGGGCAGATTGATTCATCACAGGCATTCTTGACAAGGGCATACAAATTGATGGTTTTGGAATGAAGAGTTATATGACTTATGAAAGCAATGTATTATTTGCTCTTCGTTTCATGATTGATTGCAATATTGGCGGTGGAAATTGGATTGAAGTTCCAGCTGGAAAATATAAGAAGACTACCAGGAGCATGTCATACTGCCAGCTTGAGTTTGACTGCTTGTATCCTTTTATTGTGAACGGCGCCTTGAATCGAAACTTTCAGATATTTTGTGATCAATGTTAATATTTATTATAAATGATTATTCCTTAACAAGTATTTTAGGTATTCAGATTTAATCAGTCATCCTGCGGAAGGTGAGTTCTCCAAAATGGCTCCTTTTCGTATACTGAGCTTTGATATAGAATGCGCTGGTCGCAAGGGTCATTTTCCAGAACCCAGCCACGATCCTGTCATCCAGGTTAATATTTTATTATTTTTTTCTTTTCAGTTAGTGAAATTTAGCTGACCATGTTGTTGCAAGTCTCACATCAACCAATTAGTGAATCACTAACTCAGAAATTGGCCTCCTTCATCAATTACAAATTTGCCCGACTTGCAAGGTCCTCTCATAACTGTATTTATGGCACCAGGTGGCAAACTTAGTTACTTTGCAAGGAGAGGCCCAACCCTTTGTTCGTAATGTAATGACACTTAACTCTTGCGCATCTATCGCTGGTGTTGATGTCATGTCATTTGAGACGGAAAGGGAAGTCTTGCTAGCTTGGAAAGTATGTTTTTTACTTCACTTGAACTCTATCATTTTATATACTCTCGGATGACTTTATTTCTTTTGTTCCAGATTATTACTGATGTTGGGGCATGTGGCCTAATTTGTAGGATTTTATTCGTCGAGTGGATCCTGATATCATAGTTGGATATAATATTTGCAAATTTGACTTGCCATATCTCATTGAGGTAAATCCTGTTTGCTCAGTTCAAGGGTTTGCAAATATGCCAAGTTATCATATAGATTATTTACTTGTTTCACCACGTACACGGGCTCAAAAACTGTGAAAGGTTCCTGGTATAAAAATCTGATTGAACTTGAAATTTGTTATTTTAGAGAGCCCAAACTTTAGGAGTTTCAGAATTTTCAGTTCTTGGGCGCATCAAGAACAGCAGAGTTCGTGTCAGGGATTCAACATTCTCTTCAAGGTAAAGTGTAGTTTATATTTTGTACATGTATAAGAGAAAAAAGTGATTGCCTTAAATAATCATATAGTTATTTTACACTCGAAAATATAGGACTTTTTCAAATTGTATTATGACTGTTGATACGACAAAATGTCTAATATTGTGACAGTCAAAACCATAGTGCTACATAGTGCTAGACATGAGACCCAAAATTCTATACATGAAGTTGTGAATGGAAAGTGATGTCCTTGCAATCATTTTTTCAATTATTATTGATCTAGCATTGATTGTATCTAGAAACTTTAAGAAAATTGTCATTTAGGATTATCGGCTGAAAAATATCATGACCGAAGTGTGAATTCATGGAAAGCAATATTTTAAACTAATGTTTACCTAACAATGGTTGTATCTGAACGTCACGAAACTTAAGCAAATTTGCATCAAGATTATATTCAGAAATTGTGAGCCCTCACTGTTAATCATATGAACATTTTTTGTGTAATCCTGGTGTTTATGAATTATCTACACAATTACCTTCTCTAAGTTCTTGAATTATCTACGCGTTTACAAGATTGCTGTTCAAAAGTGAAGGACTGAAGCACGAATGTTTTAAGTTTATTTCAGTACAGATTGGGCGCCTTTTTTAAAAAAGACTCCTGCAGATTATTTTTTCTAAAAAGTTCTAATTCATTTTTTCTTGGTTGTTTTCTATATTAATTAGTGAAACTGTTTCTACTATAGGCAGTACGGAACAAGGGAAAGCAAAGAGGTCGTTATTGAAGGCAGACTTCAGTTTGATTTATTCCAGGTCTGTCACTGGTTTTCATGTGCCTATGGTAGACATCTATCGTGGTGGAATATAATATGTGAGAATTTTTACTTATTTCTCACAGGCAGTGCAACGGGACCACAAATTGAGTTCGTATTCGCTGAATTCTGTTTCAGCTCATTTTTTGGGCGAACAGGTATGATATTGGCTATACTGAGTATTCCACTCTTTCTAAAATTATTTTTTGAGTCCAAATTGGTTTTTAGCGTATTCATTTTTTCCTTATGAGTCCTCTCCATCATTCAGTATCACCGCTTCAGATGCTAAACATGAGCAATCTGCTTCTGTTAGACAACATGGTTGCCTATACCTTAATTGAGCTGATTGGCATTTTTCAGTTTTATTTTTTATCGTTAATTTCTAATTGGGTTGCATCCCCTTTTCTCTTTCTTTGTATAAAATAGGAAACCTATTAAAAATGTGGTGTCTTGTGAAATTGTTGAACTCGTGGGTTTTTTGGTCTCTTTGACAGAAAGAGGATGTACATCATTCAATTATAACTGACCTTCAGAATGGAAATGCGGAAACTAGAAGAAGACTTGCTGTTTATTGTTTGAAGGTGATTATTATAGTTATCAGAGAATATTGTAGTGTAAATTTAGCTGTACAGTATACCTGATCTCACCATAAGCGGATTGTCTTCAATGTTTGTATGTTTTGAACTTTCTCGTCTCTTATAATTTTGTGATGCAAGAGTTGATTTGATGTTTCATTTATATTTTCTTTTTATATTTTTGGACAATAACTGATTAGAACCTAGTATTTGGCATTAGAAGTTGTGGCATATTGATATAACTGAGCTCTCAACATTTAAAGGACTTGGAAGCTACTTAGAGTAGAGCTAGACAATCAAAAAATGATGATGTGGATTGAATAATTACATTACTTCTCAATATAACCTACAATGAATGTGCAGGGCTTACATGTCTCATCTTTCTCATCAACTACCTTTTATGGTCATTGTATATCTTTATTCACAAGCAGGATGGTTCATCTAAGTCTAGTAGTTTAATCCACTAACATGCTCACTTGGATTGTCGGTACATCCTAAATTCGTGACATGGTGCTTTTATAAGGCATGTTATGCAGTTGTTGCTTTACTATTTCCTCCCTGAAGTACACAAAACTTTGACCTTTTACACTTATCATGAGCCTATTACATCTTGTATCACAGGATGCGTACCTGCCCCAGCGACTTTTGGACAAACTGATGATGATTTATAATTACGTCGAGATGGCTCGCGTCACAGGTGTCCCTATTTCTTTCCTATTGTCCAGAGGGCAAAGCATCAAGGTTAGAATATAATTTCAAATGAATTGCTCTTTGTTTTTTTATTCATGCTGATGTCATATAATAAATCATAGGTCTTGTCTCAACTTCTCCGAAAGGCGAAACAGAAGAACCTTGTCCTACCAAATGTCAAACAGGCAGGATCAGAGCAAGGGACATATGAAGGAGCTACTGTAAGAATCTGAATGCATGTCCATATCTTTGATCTCCTACTTTTCTTAAAAAGCAATATCCCATTTAGTCGAAACAATGAAGTTCGTCTGATTTTTCATACCTGTAGAAGCTGTCATATATTTCCTTATATTGTTCTCGTACAACAAGACAATGGCTTGTAGTTCAATTTTGTGATAAAAGATGCAACATGCACATTCTGACAGTCTTAATTTATACCTTAGGTCAATTGGATGAGATCTAATAAGAGACTATTAGAGTCTGGATATGGAGATGATAGCTGCTAGCTGGTTCATCTGTTGTTTATTTGAATGTTGTGCCAAATGCAGGTTCTCGAAGCTAAAGCAGGATTTTATGAGAAGCCGATTGCCACATTGGATTTTGCGTCTCTATATCCTTCAATCATGATGGCGTACAATTTATGTTACTGCACACTGGTGATTACTCATTTCGTATATGTTTATATTCAAAGTTTTTTTTCCCGTTTTGTTCCCTAGTAGCTATGTGCTCCCTTGTCAGGCTTTTAGTGCTCACAAGTAAATCATTATGTCCATTGTCTTAATGAAGGTAACACCCGAAGATGCTCGCAAGTTCAACCTTCCTCCTGAATGTGTGAACAAGACACCATCTGGGGAAACATTTGTCAAATCTAGTCTGCAGAAGGTGAACTCTAGAAGATGACTTGTTTTCTTGCTTCATTTCTACTTTTTTTTTAAATAAGCGCTTTAACTTGGATCATCCACTTTTTGTTCAGGGAATACTGCCAGAGATTCTCGAGGAACTTCTTGCTGCTCGTAAACGGGCAAAAGCTGATTTAAAGGTTTAATCCTTTCCTGCCGAATATATCAATGTTATGTCATTGTTATCTATTCATCAATGACTTTATGAATGGTTATTTAGTAGTAGATAGCTTATCTTCCAAAACTATAAGAGAATTCTGAACACAATATCAGGAAGCAAAGGATCCCCTTGAGAAGGCTGTGCTTGATGGTCGCCAGCTGGCATTAAAGGTTCTTCTCAACCATGTTAATTTTGTTAGAGTTGGAATTTACAGTACTGGATTTCCAAGATAAATGAGATAGTCACCTTGTTTTCTATTTTTGTTACTCTACCCTGGTTCTTTGACTCCCAGATTAGTGCAAATTCGGTGTATGGATTTACAGGAGCCACTGTTGCTCAGTTACCATGTCTTGAGATATCTTCAAGTGTCACAAGCTATGGTAACACTACTTCTCATGATCATGTTACACAGGGGATGAACTGTATTTCTAAATGTGTCTAACGTGCCATAGGTCGGCAGATGATTGAGCACACAAAGAAACTAGTAGAAGAGAAATTTACTGTACTGGCTGGCTATGAGCATAATGCTGAAGTGAGCTGCCTGCATTATTGTGTTACACGCATTTGTTACCGACAATGTACATTTACATTCTGTCTTTAGTTAAAAAGTAAAAAATGATTATAACTATAAGTGTTGCCTATTGGTTGCAGGTTATATATGGAGATACTGATTCAGTTATGGTTCAATTCGGGGTTCCTACTGTAGAGAAAGCCATGGTTTTGGGAAGAGAGGCTGCTGATTATATCAGTGGAACATTTATCAAAGTTAGTGCTCCCCCCATTGTCACTACACTATGCTTAAGTAATTATGACACAAGGCAAATCGTATCATTTCTAAGAGCAACTGTGGTGCAACTGTTTGGTTGATTCATAATTTTTATCCAGGCTATTAATTCCAGTTAGCTTCTTTCTCTGTCTTTTCTTGTAATTGTTGTTTAATATGGAAGAAATTGACTGGTAATGTTGGGACTATGTTATCACATTCATCAATGATCATATACCATTAATCCCATCCAAATTTTTTTTTTCCACCATTTTCATTTGTGCCTCACTGTTAAGTTATGATATATATTAATGAGCAGGTTCTGAACTTTGTAATTCAATGATTATGAGAAGCAAAGAAATTTCCAAATTTAAACTATTTTTTTATTAATATCAAATCAATTTCGCTGTCCTTGTGTTTTCATGTAAATAGTTGTTGTTCGTTTATGTAGTTTACTCCCAGAAGGTGTATTGGAATGGAAACATATGACATAGTTTGTAAAATGCTGTGAAAAATCCTTTGATATTTGGTCCTATAATGTTTATAATTTTTTTTTCTTTTTCAAAATATGAAAATAATTTAAATTCTGCTTATGCTTGCTGTTTGACTAACAAAGGAATATATATCCTTTTATTGCCATCGCTAACTCTCCTCTTTTTTGCAGCCAATCAAATTAGAATTCGAGAAAGTTTATTTTCCATATTTACTTATAAGTAAAAAGAGATATGCTGGTCTGCATTGGACAAATCATGAAAAGTTTGACAAAATGGATACGAAAGGTATGAATGTATATGCACAATGTAGATTATATGTCCCTGATTTTAATCTGCAGTGTTTATTATCTGGCATTTTATAGGGATTGAAACTGTGCGAAGGGACAACTGCCTGCTGGTTAAAAACCTTGTCACAGAGTGCCTTCACAAAATTTTGATAGACAGAGATATACCTGGTGCGGTTCAGTATGTTAAGAATACTATATCCGATCTTCTCATGAATCGCATGGATTTGTCACTTCTTGTCATCACTAAGGTTAAGTAGCATTTATGCTCTTTGTTATTATTATATTTTTTTTGTTTGTCTCCGATCTGCGAGATTCATCTGCTATGGTGTTTTTGTACAGGGTCTAACTAAGACAGGTGATGACTATGAAGTAAAAGCTGCGCATGTGGAACTTGCTGAGCGCATGCGTAAGGTTGGCAACTACATATATCTATGTAATTTATTGACGAGTTCAATATCAAATTATGCATGCACTGCCTCACTCAAATGCCGTTTTCTTTAAATAGCAATAAAAGCTGTTTTCAGAAAAGGGGAAAAAAGGATTCTGACATGCAGAATGCTTAAATGCAACCAAGAGCTGTGACAAGTTTTCTTTGAAATTTTTGCTATCTATGAGTTAACAGTACACTGTGCCACTATGGGTCCAGTAATGCTATTAATTGGTAGTGATTTGTGATTTTCCTGATGATACACAGCGAGATGCTGCTACTGCTCCAACTGTTGGGGATAGAGTACCGTATGTCATCATTAAAGCTGCAAAAGGTGCAAAGGTAAAATAAGCATTCTTTTTCTAATGTACATTGATTTTTTTTTTATCTTTTAGTTTGAATTGCTATTTTGCATGATCTGGTGATGAACAGGCTTATGAGAAGTCAGAAGATCCGATCTATGTTCTAGAAAATAACATACCGATAGACCCTCATTATTACCTCGAAAACCAAATCAGCAAGGTGAGTTTGACAGTTTAGCTCCTACTAATGTTTCAGTGATGCTATTTTTGTGAACCACCGATATCCTCTTCAATTTGACAGCCGCTGCTTAGAATATTTGATCCCATAATGAAGAATGCAAGCAAAGAACTTCTTCATGGAAGTCATACGAGATCCATATCCATTTCTACTCCTTCAAATAGTGGCGGGATTATGAAATTTGCTAAAAAGCAACTCAGTTGCATCGGGTGCAAAGCTGTTCTCAGGTACTACTTTATACCCGCTTGAATATTGTTTGCTCTATTATTGGGCTAGTGCAAGCATCACTTCTATTCTCATTCACAACATCCTATGTCAACATTACAGCATCTTGTAAAGTATTAGTTATTCCTGTCAGTAACGCTAATGCTCACTGGTAGCTTGTGCTCGAGTGGAATAGATTACACTGCCCTCTACATTAAATTCCATGATGATAATTGACATTACCAACATGCCTTTCTTACCAGCAACAAAGATCAAACTTTGTGCTCTCACTGTAAAGGCAGAGAAGGAGAACTGTATTGTAAAACAGTAACCAATGGTATGGATATCCAACTGAGAGTTTCATCTTTGTTTTGATCATTACTATTTACTCAAGACACATTTTGATTCGCAGTCCGTGAATTAGAGGTGCTCTTTGGGAGATTATGGACACAATGTCAGGAGTGTCAACAATCTCTTCACCAAGATGTGCTATGCACCAGGTAAAAACTGATACCTTGGTTTTACTGGCTGCTCACTGTTCCGTAATTCCAGATCAAATCAATTCCTTTGTTGAGTGCAAATTACGGCTTTTTTTTAACTTGATATGCATTTTTCAGTCGTGACTGTCCAATATTTTATCGAAGAAAGAAGGCGCAAAAGGACATGGCAGAAGCTAAGGCACAGTTAGACAGATGGAATTTCTGAGGCCATGTGTTATTATCAATTCTAATTGGGAATGACCTGAAATCAAGAAGTACCAGCGTCAAGATTTAATTGTGTGCAAGGTCAGCCAAGTGTTCAATATAAGTGGAACTTGAATTTTTTGAGCTAGAAGTTGAGAAGGTTCCTTTCCTAATGTTGTAAGTATGAAGTATCATGTAATTTGATTTACTTTTCGCTCCATGCGTCACACATATCTTAATAGTGGCCGACTTTTGAATGTAATTGAGCTTGATCTGATTGCATGCACCTAGTGAGCAACCAGCACTGTTAATATTTACCTACCTAGCTCATCTATGAACATTTTTATAAGATGTACTGAAGGCCTTGTTAGATACAACTTATTGAAGTCTTGTTGTGCATACAATTATCTTGTAAATTACCAACAAAAGCTGCTACACGAATCTAGGTACAGAAATACCTCCAGCAGCTTGTCAGTGGAGAAGGTGAGCTCCACGGAAAGAACTAATAAATCATTGGAGAGTTTGCCTTCCAGGATTCCTCAATTTGAGCTGCAAACTGCAGATTCCAAAGAACATCTTCAACGGAAGGTCTGATGGCCGGCTGGGTGGACAAACATTTGACGCATAGTGATATTAATGTCCGTAATGATTCATCCGTGGGTTCCTTGTGAATAGATGGATCAGCAATGCTTCGTCGTGCCCTGTCATCTGATTTCAGGCTTATCTGTAACTGCAACCAGCTCTATATATCAGTCATTGTTTGTTCACATACTCGTGAAGTTTACAGTGAAATGCAGCTTGATGGAGACTTACAATGTCTCTTGAAACAGCCACATCATCTTCAGTCACAATAGGCCTCCCTACGATGATTTCCAGCAAGATTACTCCGAAGCTATAGACATCACTCTTGTCGTTATTATTGTTCCTACAAGTCATTAATCTCAATGAGAAACTTGTACAGTAAGTTCTACATTCTGAGATTACGTATACAGAACGGAAGTCTCCGCGAGTGTGAGAATTTGGATTGCGGGCATATATACATTTGCTTGTCACTTCGTTTACTGCTTGCTGATCTCTCCAACTGTGGGAACAACAACAAAACAGGTCAGGTATGTTCCCCTTCAACGAAGCTCGAGCTACAAGCCTGTAAGAGTGTACCTTGATGTTGCTAGTTTCATGGAATAAAGCCAGGTTGTAATTGCTGATTTTTGCATGAAAGTCCTGATCCAGCAATATGTCTTCAATTCTCAGGTTGTTTGAGTAGATGCCTGGTGCAAACCCAGTATGCAGAAACTGCATTCCCTTAGTGATCCCGATTGCTGCCGCCATCCTTTGCACCCAGTTCAGCTTTTGCCCTGGAGATTGATCTTCCATCAGGGCTTGCTCACAAAGATGAAAATATTTTTTGCAAAATTTGAAGCTTCGGTTTCGGAAGTGTTACCAGATATGGAATCTCTAAGCATCCCATTCGACGCATACTCAAACACTAGGTGGATCTTGCTGATGCTAGATTCATCAGGGTGGCATTCAAAGCAGTGTCCGAGGGCGCTGATCAAATGGCAGTGCCTTAGTTTCGCTAGGATCTCGAAATGGTGTGTGTAACTCTGAGCATTTTGCTTTTTTCTCATTTGCAAGGTCCTTATAGCAACCAGGGTGCCATCTGCAAGTCTGCCTCTGTACACCTGAAATGATAGAGAGGCACCATAAACACAAACCACGAGAGAAGGCGCAAAAGTTGTTATAGGGTGACAATGGCTTCATCGAAGCTAAAGCTAGCATACTTGTCCATGAGAGCCTTCACCAATACGAGCTGAGGCATCAAAGCCGTCAGTGGCTTCTGTCAGCTCCTCTAGAGAAAATGCTCTGTATGATGGGAGGCAGCGTGATCCGAGCTTCATCGTTTCGGTTATATGCTCTGGGAAAAACAGAATCCCAACTGAGACCAAGGACACTACACATGTTGAGTTTCAAAAGAAGTGGAGTGGAGACAACTTACTTGCATCCAAAAGCTGCTTTGCAGTATTCACTGTAGAAAAATTCTCTTTGATCCATCTTGTTTTGGGCCCTTTCACCTTCTTCCTCCCATAAACTCTTTTAGTAATCAGAAACAGAAACCCCAGCAAAGCAAGTCCTACGCCGACGGTTCCAATTACACTCATCAAGATAAAGATAACGACCACAGCCCCTTTGCTTCGTCGATGTTTTCTGCTACGCCCTCCCTCTGGGATTTCAACAGCTAGAGCTTGAATGCGACAGAAAGACCGAGGAAACTGCTGAGAATCTCTGCTGGACAAGCAGTTCTCAGAGTAAGACACATTAGCCTTTTCGAGACATCTTGGAAGATCTCCAGTTAACAGGTTTGATGAGAGGTTGACAAAAACAAGGTCAGGATTACATGACATGTTTTCGAAGAGCAAGCCTGTCAGCTTGTTTTCCGCAATGTCGAGGTGAATAACTGACGGCAGGGACAACAGCTTCGGATCAAACGGTCCAACTAGTGCATTGTGCGAGATGTCAAGTGTTTGCAGCTGATAGAATGAGGTCAGATTTGCCGGAATGTTGAGCCTGAACCTGTTCCTCCTCAGCGAAATGCTGACCAACTTGTTAGACAGTATTGGAAAAGTTGGGCCCAAGAAGTTACCTTCCAAGTCAAGAACCTGCAGGTTGCTCAAGCTGTATAAATCAGGAACCTCCCCGTAAAACTGGTTTTTAGAAAGAGCCAGAACCCTCAGGTTCCTCATTCTGGGCAAATCGTGCGGGAGGTGGCCGCGAAAGGAGTTGTCTCTCAAGCTCAGAACTGATAGAACATGTAAAGTTCTAATCCAGTTCGGAAGTTGTCCGGTGAACAGATTGTGATCAAGAATGAGTGTCTGCAGACTCTTGAAAGATGAAAGCTCTGCTGGGATTCTTCCCTTGAAGTAATTGGAGCTGACATTGAGAATCTCCAATGAAGGCAAAGCGCCAATGTTTCGAGGCAAGGGACCCCATAAACCAAGGGACACCAAAGACAGCACCTTGAGGCTTGGGAGGCCGCCAAGCGCCGCGAAAAGCGACTCCGACGAGAAATCTTGGGGGAGAGCATGGTTGGCTGTTCCTGAAATGTGCAGCTGCGTCACATTACCTTCAAAGCACACCACAGTGGAAACTGGGTCGGGGTCAGAGTTGCAGAAGTCAGTGGCGGCAGTCCACTGGTATGGATAGTAGTTGAGAAGCTCCTGCACTTTGAAGAGAGACTGGGACTGTGAGGGACGGAGCGAGGCATGAGCTTGAAGCGAGCAGATGAAGAGGAATAATAATGTGAAGATGGAGTGTAAGCAGTGGACCGGATTGGTGGCCATGGCTCTCTCTGCTAGTCTAGGTGCAGCAAGACGGATGAAAATGGGAGATGGGTGGCGATGCGATGGAATTGAGGGGAGAGTGGGAAGAAGAAGACGACAAAGATGGATTTTGGGTCGGCCGACACGTGAAGTTATAGTGTTGGTATGCGTGTCAGACAAACCGCCAATAATCAGAGCAAAATCATGCACCAATGTGTCCATCTTTCTTCAGTAGTTTCTCTGTCTCCAATAAGAAGAAAGGCACAACAAAAGGAGTGATTGTTGAGTGGAATGTGTTTGACAGGTAGCGGTGGCACAACCAAAAGGAGTGATTTTTGGGCGGAGTTCAAGTAGAGAAATCTGAATCACAATTTGTGCAAATTCGTAATATATAATGTCGTTGCATGTGTTACGCGAGTGTAATATAATCACACCCAAAATCTGAATATATTAAGGCTATGTTTGGTTTAAGAAAAATTTGATGAAAAGGAAAATTGAGCGAAAAGTGAATTATTCATGAAATTTATTTAATTTTCTCTTATTTGGTTAGGGGGTGAAAAAGGATGAAAAATATTAAACCATTCTTTATTTTAAACAAATTTCCCTCGTATTTTTCATCTAATTTTCATACAAACTTTTTTTCTCATTTTCTCACAAATTTTTCTTCTTATTTTTCAAAATATTTTCTTTTCCCTCAAATTTTTCATAAATCAAACAGGCTTTGTTTGGTTTAGAGAAAATGGTGAGAAAACGAAAATATAAGAGAAAATAAAATTCATCTCATTTTCCTTTTTTTGGTCAGAGGTGAAAAATTCATGAGAAATTGTTCAAATATTCTTTATTTTATTATAATTTTTCATTTATTTTTACTCTCATAACTTGTCCTTAACCAAATAAAAGATTTTTTCCTCAAATTTTCCTTTTCCTTAAATGTTTTCTAAACCAAACATAGCAATGATGAGAAAAAAAAAGTGGAAGGAAAGTGAATTAATTATCCATTTAACTCTTTCCATTTTTTTTGTTCGGTTAAACACTTCGTTTTATTAAAACTTTTCATCTATTTTTTACTTTCGCAACTTTCCTAAATCAAACAAAAGATTTCTTCTCCTTTTATTTCAAAATTTCCTTAAACCAGGCTAATAGTGTGTTTGGTTTAAAAGGAAAACAAAAAGGAAATAAAAATCGAAAGAAAAGTGAATTCCCAACGAAATCCATCTCTTTTTCTTTTTCTTTTTCCTTATTAACGACAGAAAATTCATAGAAAAAATCAAATATTTTGTTTTGTTAAATTTTTTCATCTCATTAGATTCCTTTCAAGAAAAAGTTATGAGAATACCAACATTTTTTCTGGTGTATACGAGACACACCACTTCTAGGAGAACCAATAATCTGAGAGTTAGTTGTTAAACAACATTCTAAACCATTAGACCAGTATTGGTATAATACCAATATTTGATTCAGGGATAACACTGGACATAAGTTAACCAGCATCATAAACAAGCAGAATCGATTATATGATTAGCATAATCATTGAAACCATATGAAGACAAGATATGATAAGATCACATGTACACAAATATAATAAACATGAAAAAACATATACTAGTAAGTGGTAATGAAGTAAGCAAAGTCACAGTGAGATTTAATAAAGTCATAGGGTAGAATAAGCAGCAAGCACGGGTTGGATTCCATTGATAAATTAAGTAAACAAAGGACAAGGATGATAATAGAGGTGGTGGTGAATGTAGCATGATTATGTCTTGAATACAGGACAAAAGTCACGAGGATGGACGACAACAACAACAACAGCCAAGAATCACAATCCAATATTATTGTACCACATCATGTTTAAAATTGTAACATAAACAATTTAGTGTTTGGAAATGTGGAATTTATCAACATGTGGTGTTCGTCTAATATAGTGTTTGGAAATTTAGAATTGTAACATGATTAAGAGTGATGTTTGTCTAATAATTCTAAGATTTTATGTTCAATTTTGTTACTATCAAAGTGGAGGAGTGTGCAGCCCTGACCACCGCAAAAAACAAAATTAAAAAAAAATTCATATAATTTCACCTTCAATTCCTAAGCTTGAGAGTGATAAGAATACAAGTTTAGACTATATATATATATATATGCATGGAGGTTTAAGGGGGGTGTCTTTTTATTTTCTGAACAACTTGTTACACACATGTTGAATGGACATGGCCGCTTTGTGTCATTCTTGAACAGCATAAGTATTTGTTTTGTTTCTCCTGGCCTGGCCCCAAAAGCAATCGCTGCTTTGAAAAAGAGAGATGAGCAGGGTCTAACCGTACAATTCTAAACTGCACAAAATGGTGTGAAGACAAATAATCACTCCGAGTACTATCACTATCAGAGATGTAAGCTGGAAAATTATACATATCCCTCGGTCTTGATAAAAAAAAAAAAGAGCTATTTAGAACCTATGCTTAACATTGATTAATGGAAGATTCCCCATTTACAAGTCTTAAAAGGGGTCACATAATCAATTCAAAAAGTCATCCATCCTTACATAAGAACATAAACTTCAATCAAAAGCTTCACGAATATGCAGCGCCAAACCCAGTCCAAACATCACTCACAACCCATCCAGATGCCCAAGTGATCTTAGCTTCATCCTCCCTTTGTGCAAGATCCCTGTCAAAAAATATGTATCCATTCATGTTGCTGGCAGGAAATCACCGTAATGTTATTCAAAAAATAAACATCAACTTAACACCATTAATATTCTTGCAGACAAATGACTGTGTGTTATTAGCTATAGAACATGCAAATGAATGACCGTGGCGAACTTAAAGAACAACTTGACTGGAGAATATACTGAAATCACATTTCTGACTACAAGTTTCAAACTCAAGGGCAACATCGAACTCCACTTAGATGGCTAGACATAAGACGTGTGTAATAGTTACAGCTGCACCAGAATCACTAGCTCATCAATTAACAGCTGACATCAAGCATGGTAAAAATAGTTGTGGTTGCATGAGATTTGCTGTTAAGTGTAGTAATGACTCAATTCTGTCTCAATTCACTTCTGTAACTTGCATTACTTTATACCTGATGCTGTTGTTTCCGTTTTTCAACTACGAGGAACCACAACGAAAAGGTAGGAGGAAAGAAACAGTGAGAGAATACTATGTGGAAATATAAATTAATGGGTATAAAAAGAACAAAGAAAAAGAAATGGCATAGTGGTAAACCCATAGTTGAGGTGAAGAACACTGGACATGAGATATATACTTCGACTGACTCAGTTCTGTCAAAAGCAAGACTTGCAGATGTAATCTGATCCATTAGAAGGTACTAGATAAGGAAAGAAGTGTTCTTGTTCAATACTTTGCAAAAATCACTAGTTCTCAAACCCTATGCTTTCTTAAGAGGCAGTGATGGTCAAGTCAGTGGGCTTCAACTAAGATTTGCAAAAATCACTAGTAATATGTCCTGTTTTTATGTAAAATCTTGAGAGACACATATATTAGACATATGAACTTTAACTAAGATTTAGATATAAAAGAGGCACTGACAATACATGTGTGACGGATGATGAGTCAAAGCTGTAGCAAAGTAAGCTTTATTTTGGATCTGTGAATCTACACCAACGCTAGATGAAAACAAATACTTACTTCAGATTACACCAAAAACACTAGGCGTGCACATAGTAGAGAACAAGCCCCTATCCATAATTAAATTATTCTATTGTAAAAGACTAAAATATGAAATTTTCCTTCAAAGTTCTAAAGCAACTCGAAACTCTTTCATAATATAAATAGAGCCTTGAAGTTACACTCCACTCCTTGTTTAACGTGACAAATTAAGTCTTCAATTGTAATGCATTTGGGCAACTCCTTAGCACTACCCGTGGAACCCATAAAATAGCTAGCTTAGTCGGACTGAGATATCATCAAAGCATTATTCATCACCATAGTATACTTCAACGACACAGAGCTACATGTTAGCATGGCATGAAACATACCGAACCCATTATATCAACAATATGCACCAATGTCAATCTCTACCAGTATTCATGTCTCTATATAACCACAACCATCATGACAATGAACCATATTCTGAAGACATGAATGACTTACCAAAACTATTGCTGCTGATTCTGTGGTGGCGGTGGCATCCCTGGCCTAGGAGGACCAAAGAGAGGGATCCCACCAGGAGGCGGTGCCTGCATCCCAGGCCTAGGCGGAGGCGGAGGTCCTCTCATCATATGAGGTGGTGGCATCATAGGCCTCTGCCCAAACTGCTGAGGCGGCATGGGAAACTGTCCAGGTGGACCAGGGGGAGGAGGCCCTCCAGGCCTCTGAGCAAACTGCTGGGGCGGCATTTGCGGTGGAGGCCCCCTCATCTGAAACTGCGGAGGCCTTACAACGGGCGGCTGATTGATCATCGGCGGCCTAGCAATCTGCGGCTGCATCATTCCGGGCGCCGGTCCACCAACTCCTCGAATAGGGCCAGCCAACCCCGGCTGCGCCTGAATTAAAGGCGCCGTAGGAACTCCCCTGCCAGCCGCCCGACCCAACCCGGGGCCAGCAACAGCAGCAGCTCCAACCGCCTTCGTACGCGACTCGTCCTGCGGCGGAGGGCCTTCAACAGTCATCGAAATCACTTCCTCGCCTCTCAACAGCACAAGGCCCAGAGTCCTCCGCTCCTCGCGCTCCTCGTTCTTTTTCCCCTTCGCTGGCGGAAGCTTGCGGAACTCCTCGCAGTCTCCGAGGACGAGATTCATGTGGCGGTCAAAAGCCATGAATTTTCCAATCAGCTGGCGGCCGTCTTGGATCGTGACGCGCATGCGGTAGTTGATGAACTGCAGCATCTTCGAGCTCTTCGACATCGACATTTTGGCGAGATGTTTATGAAACCAGTCTCGTCAATTTGAAGCGTAGTTTACAACGAAGATGTAAAACTGGAATTTAGGGTTTTCATCGAAGGCAGGAAGTGACAATTTGAGTTCAGAAATTTGAGAGCGTCAGGTTTAAAAACTGGAATTTAGGGTTTTCATCGAAGGGTATTAGAGTTCACAAATTTCGTAGTATAGGGGTTAGTTGGTAATAATATATTTCTTTATTACTAGTAGTTTACCACGAAATGATGTCATCTTCCATGGAAATAACAAAAATAATTATATTTTTCATTATTTAAAACACTGAATAGCCTTTTATCTTAAATTTTATTATATCTTCATTGCAAAAAAATTTTATTCGACCAGTTATTCTATCTTATACATTGAGGAAGTAGAACAATTAAGATAAATTAAAAAAAACCTTTGCTATATTAAATCACGAAGATTGTTTGTGCAATCTTCATTGTTTCAAATAACGAATAATGACATAGAATGCAAATGAGAAGTATGTGTAAGTTTCGTTATTCTAAACATAGAAGATCTCTATGATCTTCATTATTTACAACAATAAATATGTAAAAATAGAGACGAATAGATAAAAAATTAAGAGAGGAGACAGAAACATGAAATGAATATAATAAAAAATTAAGAGAGGAGACGAATAGATATGAAATGAAGAAAAATTGACAATTTTGAAATTTTTTTCTCATTTTACTGTGACTAATAAATACTATTTTCTACGATTAAAGTATTGAAGCATGAAAGAATCAAACTTTCACAGATATATTTTTTCTCCGATCAAATATATGTCTGCGTTTTTAAGGTGTTTCGTTCGTAACATCACTCTTCTTTCACCGTTATCGGTTCACCATTTCTTTTCTCATATGTTCGTTTAGTTGATATTTGTAGGTTAGAGTATAAGAGTATATTAATAATTTACCAAATATTCAATCAAATACCCACAGATAATACTAAATATCATTTATCAATTTTTATTCGGCCTATCAAACAACTATGTGTCACAAGTGGTGGTGACCGAGTGACCAAGTGATAGTTTATCATTCTTGTGATCTATAATTCAAATTTCATTGGTAATTGAGGGCGTGAATTTTTATTTTTTTTTAAAAAAATACACTATGTTATACTATATAATTTTCATGACTTACTACTGAATTTTGTGACTTACTACGCCTACATATATATGGTCATATCATAATTTTACTAATTCGCTCACATCTAGATGAAATATAATTATTTTTCATTTTTCTATTTATCAGATAAAATTAGTTTTATATAAGTTATTGTCACGACCCGAAAAATGTGAATCGCGATGGCGTTTGAGTTATTTTTTTTACTTTTAGTCAAATAAGTCTTGGCAAAGAAAAGTCAAAGTCAAATGTAAGTCTAATGTTCAACATACTAATAAAAGAACATTCGAAATTTAAACCATTCAAAATCAACCCAAAATCTTGCCCAAGTATATCGGAGCGACAAAGTAACAAAAGTAAATAACTATTGATTAAAAGAAACTGACTGAAGACTGGATGACACATCACCGATAAGCTCGCTCGTTGCTAACTAAACACCATCACTACTGACCGACTACTGATATGAAAAGAGGATTTAGATAGTGGGGTGAGTTAAAAGACTCAGTGAGTAAATAACTCGCTAAGTATTTGGCGAGCCGATGGGGGATTCTTTTATTTTAATTGATATTTTATTAATCATGTGCGACTCGCTCACCATTCATACTTTTGTTGTGTACGTAGGGGGTCAATTATAATTTATTTTGAACATGTATATCTTATATCACATCAGAATAGCATATGCCAAATGCAACGTGGATGCGTGACAATCATGAACTGCGACGGAAAACCTTTTCTGGCTAGACAGTCGTCACTGCCGATCCGGATCATAAATCAATCATATAACAGAACACGATATCTTTTCACGGAAACAGAACGTCACAGACATGATGTAGCGTGTATGCACATGAAAGAATGCTAAATATAACAAATTTCACTTTTCCATGTGAATATATATTATGTACGTATTATACTCAATATGCTTTATTAACAGTCACATATTTAATTTTGTACGAAAGAAAATACGTAGGAGTTATGTACTCGCATCTTTCGAGCGAATCCAACAATTATTAAAGAACTTGAGCAATAATAATGCTCCATTATAACCTACAATTTTACATTTTATAAGGATGACAAATAGGCCTAAAATTTTATGACTAACTCATTAAAAAACATATTTTATAGTCTAACTTTGGAAGCTAATAACTTCATAACCAGATATAACTAGCTTACAATTTTTATGTCGATAGAAAGTCTGTTTCGAGCTAAATAATTTAGACACAAGAGTCGCTTAATTTGAATATCGTAAACTCAAGATTCAGACCCTTGAAATTAGATGCTTGAGCTGTCAAATCCTAACAGACAGGTTCATACTCTTAACTTCAGAACACTATTTCTCCCTAACCAGTTAGAATTAAAAAACATGCCAGAT
The DNA here is from genome assembly GCA_002312845.1 of Kalanchoe fedtschenkoi. Classification (NCBI taxonomy): domain Eukaryota; kingdom Viridiplantae; phylum Streptophyta; class Magnoliopsida; order Saxifragales; family Crassulaceae; genus Kalanchoe; species Kalanchoe fedtschenkoi. Next base: position 3,051,989 of record NQLW01000008.1, read on the forward strand.
ATTTATAGAAACTACATTTAACAAAGAATATGTTCAAAGAAAGAATTACTCAATTCCAATAACAGAACAGTAAGATATCTACGTTCAAAGTCAGTAGGCAGATTTGTCTAGAATGACTGACAGATTCTTACTCTCACATTTGAACCCATATATCTCATTATTCCGATAGAACTAGGACTCGAAATTTATATGGTTGGAAAGATTTTTTTACAAAGATTAACTTAGAATCAAGAACCATGACAAAATAGTAACAATAACTCAATTTACAGCCACGTTAAAGCTGGTGGTAAAGATGTGCGCACCTTGAAACAAGCCGATAGCTGTCGTTCCTTCTTCATTGCTCGTTCCTTCTAATCCTTCATAGTGTGTCATTATGTATCAACCATGAGCGTGAGATGATGGCGTCACACTAATTGAATTCTTTTTTTCTCTTATATGCGTTCCTTCTTCCTCTTTATTATGCTTATACGAAATCCTAATCTTAACGTGAGTTGGAATTATTCTAAATGAAGCTTTTTTATATATTATTACTATTATTATTTTATATGTACGATGTTACAGTTATATTTTTTCTTAGACAAACAGTTAGAAAACCTAGTTAAAATATAATCTCTTATGTTATTTAATTATAATTAGATTCACATCTAAAAATCTCCCACTTCAATCTATTCTCTATTTCATTGTTCGTAGTCAAATAATTTTATAAGTATATGATTAAAGTCTTCACTAATGAAACGCCTTCACCTGATCACCTCTGAACGAGAAGAGAGTAAAATACAAAAACTGGAAACAAAAAGTTATTTGAAGCCCCAAATATGTAATGCAGTTAAAAAATAGAAAAATGCAAAAAAAATACTAAATATCTCTATATTTTAAATATTTATTTTTTGATTGTTGTATTAAATACATCATACATAAACAAAATCTCTCTCAAATTGAAATATGAAAATGTAACGCCCAATCAATGAATTCAAATCAAATTTCGAGTATAATAGACACATGGACAGTTTGCAGGATTTGATTTGATTGTTACTAGACTTTCACCGTCGAAGTTTATAGGCACAAAAGGCTTGTCTATTTGTTAAAGTTTCTCATTGGTTTAGTTTTGAATCCAACAAAATCGAATTTAAAATTAATATAAGTATTTGATTTTAAATTTTTAAAATTAAAATTAAATAATTTATCCGCGGACTGAATAGATTTTTTTTATTCTTTTAATATGAAACCGAAAAACCAATTATAACAGTTCTCGTTATTAATTAATATGATTTGAGCACACAATAAATCTATAAGAAAAATTTTAAAAATTAATGTTTTCATTCTCTGCTATGTAATTAAATATAAAATTGTGAAATATTCGATTTTAATCTTCAAATATTAATTAAGTAATGCAAAAATGTACTATTATTAATTTTATTATAATTCTTCATTGCCACAGAATATTGATTTACTAAAATTTATGATGGAACATAATCTTAATATTTTAATTTGATTGGACAATTGAATTATTATCCATTAAAATTAAAATATAGGGATAAAACTCAAAATGGGTTCCGAACTATCACCATTTATCTAATTGCGATCAAAACTACCACGATTTTCAAAAAGGGTGCGATGAAAAAAAAATTGGACTGATTTTCTAAAATAAAATTTACCATTACATTCATAAACTAATATTATTACAAAACTAAGATTTTTGTGTGAAAATTACATCGTTTGGTTATCAAAATAAATTATATCGTTTTGCGCATATAAAGAAAATGACGTCTTCTGATAATCAAATGATATAATTTTCACACACAAATCTAAATCTTATAATAATATTAGTTTTCATATGTAATGGTGACTTTATTTTAAAAAATTAGTCCATTTTTTTTGCATCACACCTTTTTTTAAAATCATGATAGTTCTGACCGTAATTGGATAAGTGGTGATAGTTCAGTATCTTTTGGTTTTTCCCCTAAAATGAATGCTATGTATCCATTTTAAATTTAGACCGTCCCATGAACAATATATATTTTTTTAAAAAAAAGCAAGCTCTGTACCTAAAAAAAATTAATTTTCTAAAATAAAATAAAATGAAAAGGGCATTTGTATAAATTTTCCGACATTTTTGGTATGCTACATTCACTCCAAAATTCGTCACCCAATTGAGTCTGCTGAAAATCTGGATCGTCGTGGCGGCGGGGATTAGGTCAGTTTTTTGTCCCCATAAATCCCAATCTCCTTTTATCAGTTTTGAAATTTGTCTACTCTGTACATGTTAAGATCCAGGTTGAAGCTTTTATTGGCTGGAACAGGAGCAGAGGGTCTGATCCCAAGCCATGATTACTTTTGAGATGAATGACCGCAAAAGTGAGTCATTTCGTTCCTTCTGCATTATTTTTGCTATTTATTGAGCCTCCTGCTGCCAATTGATTCATCTCAATGAAAAATCTTGTTTCATATTTATATGTATATATAGCGGCGGTTACACTGAGAACCACAAATTTGTTGAGAATTGAGAACTTTATTTACAAAAATGGCGTGTTGTGTCTTGTGTTTTCTGGACGTGTATTGTGTTTGTGTGTTCACGTGTCTACCCTCCCATCATTAGATTATCTCATCCAACACTCAAGATTGAGTTCTCAGTTATCACCAGGATTTGAGATTCTCAATTAAACCTCATATTATATATATATATATATATATATATTTCCACTTGTTTTTCCATGCTTTAGTATCTTGGCCATTGTTGGAAGGATTGTAAATCTAATTTGTTTGATGAATAAGCAGAGATCGGTCTAGGATTGACCACATGTGGAGTGGTTTTCTCCACTCTGGGCATCATGTTTTTCTTCGACAAGGGATTGATCGCAATGGGGAATGTAAGTGTGATGACAAGACAATGGCTGTTTCCTCCTTGAACACTCTCATTTTTACTGTTTCTACTTGTAATTTATTTAACTTGCTGCTTTTGCACTGAACCAGATACTCTTCTTCTCAGGGTTGACGCTAACAATAGGTGTCACATCTACCTTACGTTTTCTCATCAAGCCACGCAATCTCAAGGTTCAGTGAGTGCCTCATGTGTCTGGCTTTAGATTGGCTGTATCACTCTACTCTACACGAGCGTGTGTTTTCTTGTCACATAGTTTTTTCTGTTGTCTCTCTCTGCAGGGTTCTACTTCATTTGGTGTCGGCTTTTTTCTTGTCATCATCGGCTGGCCTATACTTGGCATGATTCTGGAGGCATATGGGTTTGTTGTACTTTTCAGGTCTGTTGCCCAATTTTGTTCCTCCTTTCTTTAGTTTCTTATTACTTGCTAAGGTTGTTGACTTGAAATATTGTTTCACAGGGGTTTCTGGCCAACACTGTCGGTCTTTCTACCACAGGTTCCTGTTTTGGGCTGGCTCATCAGACTGCCCTACATTAAATCGGTATGTATTATGGACAATGACATTAATAGGCTGAGAGTATCTAAATATCTGTTAGTCATGTCTCAAACCTTGTATATATGTCAAACACATGGTATTCCTATAATATCAAATTGACCAATCATGTCTTTGAACTGAACTAAGTTCTGACTAGTATACATGAACGTATACGAATCTGTTTCTTCAAGATGGTCATTACTGTTAAATACTCTACTCTTAGGAGAAATTTTTTTTTGAAAGTCCAAGTAATTTTTTCATCAGACAATGAAAAATGAAGCATTTAATGAATGCCTAAAGCTTTGCACAGTGATTTATATAATCAGAATGCATAGGGAAAAATGGACTTCTGATCGTCATGTTAGATAGAGAAACATTAAATGTGTACATATCTACTTGTCAAGTACATCAAATGTCGATAATCTGCCTTCTAAACTGTCCAAGTTTCGAGTTGTGCAGTTCTTTGACCAGAACAGCAGCAAACGAGTTCCTGTGTAAACTCTGAATAGTTCCTGCCAGCCTGTGCCTCTTCTTACAAAGTTTCAAGTGCTATGAGCTTCACGCAGGTTATAATTCATGATTGTATACTTGTTGCAGCAGCTATATGTTTCTGGAGGACGGATCAAGAGAAGACAGTCCTAGAGAACTGGAAATACTTTGTTACATTTTAAACTGAGTGCCAGTTTTACAAGTTCAATTTGATTAAATATGAAGCTCCAACTGAACCTATTATTCAGTTAACCTAGCTAACATTGCGACCTGCTCCTATTTTGCGACAAATAAGTAATGGTGCTGTTTATATCTGAAGACCAAAGTTGTCATAAGCATTTGCTGATAACTACATATAAGTCTTGGATGTCTGTAGGAATTCCACATGTTGGGAACCGGTCTGTTGTATACAACTTGAGTTTCAATTTTTTGTCAGATAATTGAACATATCTGTAAGACTCCATCCTATATTTGAGGCCTTAATAATGTTACAAGCTGCGTCTTTTATTCGTAGGCAAACCATGCTCGTGCTACACCTTGAACTACAACATATGACACCTTTCTCCACCTTGAACTGCAACATATGACACCTTTCGCCACCTTGAACTGCACCAACAAGATTCCAAGTCCGGTACAACTCCATCCCACCAAAACATCTACAAAACCTCTTTTAATTTACAATAATCTGCGTTACTCATGTCGGTAGCTGATACCTTTACCTCCTCCTGGCCATAGATAATGACTGGAATACTCTCACCCAGGAATCAGCATTGGGTGCCGGGCTAATTTTAAAAGCATCTGCAACTCTTCGAGCTTTCCAAAAAAAAATTGTGGTGCTATTAACCATTGCGTTTAGACCTTCTGCGTTTGCCAAGAAGTTTGAGCATGTTGCCTGTGACATCTGGAGGTGAGTCATCCTCTTCGTTGGGGTTCTTGTCAGAGGTGTGAGTCAACCAAGCCAAAGCTTCCACAGCTGCATCTCTCTCTGCTAGTTGCTTGTTCTTCTTGGGCTTCCCTACGAACTGCATACCCTTGAACTCTACTAGTGCCCGAAACTCATTGGTCTTCAGATGCTTTGTCTTATATTTTGGGGGAGAATGACCTGCTCTCATCAGAAGAGTCTGGAGCAAGCTTTTAGGGTTGGTTCCATCTTTCGTGAACCTCTCACTGTTGCTTTGCTCCTTGGGCTTTTTACTTTCGCGGCCAAATACAAATCTCCCTTCACATTGATCACCCGATACCAGCTCTTGAACAGCAAGCATAAGATACTTGCCTTCCTTGTGGATGTCTATGGTGGGATCTTGGAGCTGCAATATGCAACGGCATCATTGTAAGTACTATTAAAGATGCGTGGAACATTTCGAACTATATTAGGAAACATAGTGGATGACTGAAGAAACCTTTCTCTGTATAAGTTTATAAAGCTCATCTTTAAGCTTCAAGTAAGACTCCGCTAGATTAGGATCCATGAAGAAATCAATATAGCCTTCCAGCATCTTCAAATGTCCAGCCTGAACAGAAAAATTACATGATTCATTCATGATATCACCCATGATATGATACAAAGCAGGAGTTTTTTACCAGTCAATTGAAAATATACCATTACACCATGTTTTAGAGCACCACCAAAAAGCATCAATATTGAATCAGAGACGCCAGTGGAATCGCGAATAAAAACAGTGTTGACTTTCACTTTTTCTCCAAAAACTAGCCATGGATATGAGATAGTTTGGTAACGGGCGTTCACTGAGTTCTGTGGCAGAGGCATCAAGTAACAATGGTTACAGTGTGCAGGGCCATAGTTAACCAGCATTTCAATGTAGGATGGGAACTGTCATTCACAACTGGACATTCAAAAGTCTCAAATTTTACTCTGTGGCCAAAATATTAGTGAATTGCACAAATCTAGAAGGTCACATAATGTTATCCAAACCCTATGATCACAGAAAAAAAGGAAATGCTACTTTAACTAGGAATAATCGACTCGATTAATGCAGAACCAATTGAATCGCATTGCATTCTACAACCCCACACTACATTTAGTGTTACAACTCATGCCCTAGTTTCTATGCGATATTTAATAATCCTTGCAAAAGAAGGTTTTGAGACGCTCAGTTACCGCATATAGTAAAACTTGACCATCATCCATAGTTTTGAATGACATGGATGTCTCTCTGTGCTGCACATGAACAATATCAATAAGCCTTGCTGATGGATTCATAATTTTAAATACATATTTGTAAGAACTGTAAACTCACCACGACTGATGCTATTCCAGGAAAAAGGCCAGAGCATATGATAGCACGAACAAGGGACTGATTATGACTTAATTTGTTGTTCAGGGCGGTATCTTCCTCCAGCAATCTGGCATCTTTCAATATGAAATTGAACTGCTTTCTAAGAGAATGAATAGCTTGCAGAGTTTGGGCGGACAAAAAATTTCTCCAGCAATATTCATAGGCGGATCCTTCTCTGTCAGCATCCCTCCATCCTTCATATGCACGGACAAGCGCCATATGGTCACTGTAATCCTTAGCCGAGAACCTGGACTTCGCTGTCCCAGCCAGCTAATTTAAAAGGAGATACGTTGTCAAATCATATAAAATTTTGAATATGAAATATAACAACTGTACTGGTTACTTGATACGTACATCCTTCTTGTCTTGAGGCAAAAGAAAAGGGTCCCTAACACTTAGACCAGCCACTATTGTAAGGATGGGGTCAAAGCACCGAAAGATCGTGCCCATTATCAGCATTTTCCCTAGCTTTGGATCAACTGGAAGTATTGACAAGAATTTTCCTGAACAGAGGGAGGCGAAAAGAGAAAGATGAGCAGGCAAAAAATTGCAAGTACATTTTAATTTCATTCTCATTGATACAGAAGGAAACCCACAGACCAAGATTTGTGAGGTTTTCTCTTTCGTCCAGAGCTCCTATCATTTTCAAGAACTCAACAGCATTTTGAACCTGCAATCGTGAAAATGATGGTGAGCTTGTGTAAGTGAATGGTTTTTTCCCACCTACGCCTATAATTATTCTATGGCCAGACTCTCATGATGTCCCATTTAAAATGGCATATACGTTCTGTTTCAATATTTATCTGCAATCGTGTCTAGGACACACTTTTATTATCATTATCACTAGAAAAGATCCATTTTTAAGACCTGAAAGACTTACAGCACGAGGTTCTGGTGGCTGCAGAGCAGATGACAAGAATTCCCCTATACTTTCAACTTGAAGACTCTTAATTTGCAAGCAAAGAGAATTCAGAGGTGTCCTCAACAATTCAGGAAGTTGATACTCAGAAAAGGCTTCATAAACACATCGGGGGTAAAGATGGTAACACTCACCTGGCTGAACACGGCCAGCCCTGCCCCTTCTCTACAAAAGAAAAAATTTATTTTCGAATAAGTAACACATGTCAACTACATAAGGAAGTATGTGTATGCAAAGAAGTACATAAAATAACCAACTACAATAAGCAATTGATTATGACCTCCCATTATAAAACAAAAAATCGGGGAGATAATGGCACAATATGCTAAAAGTGTATTCTGGTGCCAAATTACAAAAATTATTTTAATGATCTTCATAATTGCCAAAAACATGAAACTAAGAATAAACTAAGGTCGCTTACTTGTCGAGCAGATGCTTGTGATATCCAAGAAGGTAAGAGACATGGAGTATTATTCAAAGCATCATACGTAGTTTCCTTGGCTTTACCACAATCAATAACAAATACTACATCATTGATTGTAATGCTTGCCTCTGCCATGTTTGTTGCCAGTATAATTTTACGAATATTTGGCGGTGGTTTCTCAAAAATAAGTTTCTGGAATAAACATAAAACTCAAGTTAATGTGAGCGCGTACGAGTGAAAAGCTTTTGACAAAGTATGAAGTAAACGCTATGAAATATGAGTATGAAGGGAAACAATCCAAGTACAAGATAAATTTTTAAGGTGCTGAGAGAATACGCCACGAGTATCATATTTAACAGAAGAAAATTATATAAAGCCGCTGGTTTGGAACATATTACCAAATGGTAGTCTAACATTCCATTAAGCACTGTTGAGCATTAAGCTCTATACAAGGCAGACCGCAATGTTGAACCTTTGATTCAAGTGGCGGCTCATAGCCTAAAGTTGGTTTCGGTATTATGAATAAAAAGGGATCACAACAAAGGCAAAACAATACCTGTTCCGAAGTTGCCATCGACCCATGGCATGTTAGAAGAAGTACTCTGTTAGGGTCTCCTAGAAGTGGATGAGCTTTGAGTTGATCTCTCAGACTGCTAATATCTTCCCAACCAGTCATGAAAACCAAGACAGCCCCTGACCTCTCTTTTCGACATATATGGCATAGAACTGCCTCAATGAGATTAAACCCTATGCAATCGGGCATCCAACATGACAAAGAATCACGTGCTTTGGGACTGTACGCATCAAAACTTGATTTGGCAAGGGCATCCTGGGAAATCACTAGTACACTGAATGATATATTTCAGTTCCCTTAAAATGCACGTCCTGTATTGCATCTGAATTATCGCCAGAAACTATACTTGCACACACGTTTGATAACATTTTTTCTCACTTCCCATTTTATTATTATTCTTTCCTGTCTACATTTACCAGCAAACATGAGTTATCTTGATGCCTTATTTTTATAGTGAATAAGATACCCTTATCTGACTGCAATGGGATAATGGAGCATCATACAGAGAACCAAACAAGGCAGGAGAACTGACAGTGCTTGAAATAAGTGAAATGCAGCTCATCTCCTAAGTCGACATACCTCGACAAGAGTTGTTATCTGGTTCTTTCTTTTTCTTGGTACAAGCTGTCTCTGTGTTTTCCATAACTTTTCTTGACCATAATCATCAACTTGGTTGAAAGATGTAAGTTTATAGCCAGTCATTTCCAGTATATCTTCCAGATAATGTGCTCTTACCGGATATGTAAATCCCTGAAATGATACAAATGCACACCGTACAAATTAACGTAACCAAAGATTAAAGGAATTTGCCAGCCTTACAAAAATATATGTAGGCTACTCTGGCTACAGTTCACCAGAGGCGTTTGAGTAACAAATCATGTAAGAATGATAAACAAATAAATATAAATGAATACAATATTGAAACTTCAGCTCACTGTTTCCACATTCTTATTGCACACGTAAATGCAACGAAGCAAAGTACGATCATCTTGTCATTACTTAATCCACAGTTTATTTCGTGTGTTAATGCTCAGTACAATCGCAATTAGGAATTTAATAGCTAGAGACACCTCCAGAAAACATCCCATACATTAACTACTTTAAAAGATTAGAGCGAAGATGGCCACAATATACGAGCAGCAAATCCAAGCAGATTACGGAAATGATGGAAAGCTCACATCAAAATGAACTTACTGGAATGTGAATTGTAGGTGCTCCTTGAAAGAAATTTGAAAAAAGCTCTGCATTAAGTGTAGCACTCATCAAAATCAGTCTCAAATCTCGGCGGCGGGGAAGAAGATCCTTCAGCACGATTAACAGGAAGTCTACACAAAAACAATAAACATATGCAGAGGTAAAACCTCTGCTCAAAATAGTAAAATACAATTTTGGAAATTGCTCAGAAGCTGCACCTTCATTCATTCCTCGCTCATGTATTTCATCAACAAATACATGCGTCACACCATCTAGGTTGCGATCACTAAGCAGCCGTCGAAGTAAGATACCACTTGTACAAAAAAGCAAGTGGGTGTTTTTCCCTTGCACACCCTCTAACCTAACTTTATACCCAATCTGCAGAAGATAGAAATGTTAAGATATGAGTATTTGAAATATTGAATACATTCTTTCAAGTTTCAAATTAGATATTCATATTTCCACTGGCTCATACTGCAGGTTGTATGTTCAAGAAGTTATCTTACTGTTTCACCAAGGGGTTCTCCTCTTTCGGAGGAAACCCTCTCAGAAACAGCCATGGCAGAAATTCTTCTTGGTTGCGTGCATATTATGCTACAAAATGCTCCACGGCCAGACTCTATTTCGGACTCCAATACAAACTGAGGAAGCTGGGTGGTCTTTCCACATCCAGTTTCCCCAGATATCACGATCACCTGTAATTAAGATACGGTTAAGGAGAAATGGATGAGCAATTAACGTCTAACGAGAACAGTCATACTATACACAAGTCACATACTCCATAGAGGTCTCTTCATTCAGACACATCAACTAATAGAAGTTTGCGGATTTAAGTAGAAACCAGATAGGCTCAGGACATTCTGAATGTCTTGTGTAAATGTTGTTTTTAACATGGAATTCACAGAGAAATCAGGGAAATTAGTTACTGATGTCAACAGAAGATAGAGTAGCCCAGTAGACAGAGAAAAACTGATAACATAAAGATGGATTTAAACACAAAAGTCACCAACATTAGTCAGAAGAAGTGTTTATGTGAACGAACATAGTATATTTACTTAATACGAGAGCAAACCTGATTTTGTGCTATTGCTTGAAGAAGCTTCTCTTTCTCCCTGAACGCAGGGAGAGACATGCGAAAGTCTAGCATTCTCTTTCCTTCAGGCGATTCCTGTACAAGGAATCAAGAATTGAACAAAACTGAATCCAGAGAGAAGGCTATGGAGTCAAGAATCTCATGTTCCAACGTCCAGTCCCGTCCCTTGACAACTTTGTTTTACTACATGGATGGGTAGGCCAATAGAATGAAACCCATGGGCACACTGCCACACTTACAAATACCAGTCTAGAAATATAGTGAATCCAAAATTAAGTTGCAGCGTTAAAGTTCAGTGATTATTTTGGAATGACAATTTTCAAAATAAATCACACACATAGAAGGGGTACACTCATGGGCAGAGCCAGGAAAATAACTCAGCGGTATTTATTTATTTTTTTGAAAAAAAGAGATAACATTTGTGTAACGTTATTAACTCAAGGGTGTCAAATTTATATTCTTGAGTGGTAATGTATCAAAATGAAGCTAACCATGAACATTGAATTAGTAGTTTTAGTAGGTTAGATTTGTAATTATATGGGTTGAATATGTAATTTTATAATTATAGAGGTGTCAGGTTAATATTTTCTGAGAGTTGCATTGAAGTTCAGCAAACTATATGCATCAAGTTAAAATTTTCAGTGAGGCCAGCTGACTCCATGTGTATTTGCCACTGGGTATGTTTCACAGTAAATATCTGAGGTGACAAGAATCAAATACTGCAATGTACCTGGAATTGCAAATTCAAATGATCATATATATATATTTTTTCCACATTTCTACCACTGAAAATTACCTTCCAAGATCTTTGCATGTTACGCATCCGCAGGCTCCTCCTCTGAAGAACCTTTTCCATGACAGAACCATCTAAAAAGTACTCAGCATTGTCACCAGAACTTGTATTTTGAATTTGGTTTAGACTCTCTGAATCAGCTGCGCTGTCATTGGCTTTTCTGGAACTTAATTGCATTCTATCTAGATGTTCTTGAAGTAAACCCTCAACTCGTCTTTGCAGGCTCAATGGCACAACCACCTGCGAAAATTATATCTGAGAACAGTTATTCAACAATGGGGAGTGATGACATTAGTTGCTTTATAGCAAATAAAACTTATACCTCCCTCTGAGGCCTTTTGTCATCAAGATCTGGCCGGTAATTTGGAAGAGGGACCTTGCTTGCAACAACGACTTTTCCATAAATTTCACTGTCGCATCACAAAACTGTTGCGTGAGCATAACTTGCTAAAAATTGACAACGTGTGGTGCATTATATATGGGGATGTGGCAGGTCTGTTTACCTGAACAGTCCCATCCTCTTTGCTAGGTTAGAAATCTGTTCATAATCTCGTCTATCTCTTTTATCTCTAGACACTATCTCTAGGTCCGTTTCATTACGCAAGAGTAGGCTAAGCTTCCATTTCCACTCATCAATATTTGCCACAGAAGAAGACGCCTGTTGTCAAAGTTTAAATAAAAATATTAAGTAAAGCCATTTCGATATGTAATATAACAAACCTTGTAGCTTCCTGACAAACATTGTCTATTTATCATCTTAAATACATATTTCTGAAGCTTCTTGACACATATTAGCCCAGCCAAATATAGTACAATCAGAGAGTTCTACTGTGTTTGAGTCATCATTTCCCAAAATGTTTAATATCTTGTTTCCTCCACAGTCCTACCCTAACTGCCACTCCTACCTCCTTCTGGTCACTTCATCCAAGTGTATAAAATATAGAAGAACAAAACAAGAAGTAATTTGCACTAAAGTAATCTTCAGGATCAGAAGCCGATGAGTCAGATGTGGGATTTTTTTATCCCCAGAAACAGAATTGTATGCAACAGACTTTGATTACCTATCCACTCTGAAAAGATTAAATCTTTTCACATAACTAGAACCAACCCCACTTCAGTAGCAATAAACACAATTATGAAACAACATTTATCCCACATACACACAAACGAGAAAATAAAGGGAAACAGACAAACCTTATGATTCTCAAATTCACACTCGTATTCATCATCAGAAAACTGCTCCACGGCATAGCCACCTATCCGTCTCGAACAATGGGACACCCCACAACCAAAAAGCGGTAATCTTTGTACTAGCCCAACGAAACTGAAGTCACCACGAGCTGCAGAAACACCGGTCGGCACAGATAGTGAGTTCCGCCGCTTTAAAACGAGGCCCAGTGTGGACAGCATTTCATCAAACAGGTTCTAGGCATTGCTCTGCCAGTTCACAAACTTCCACATCCACAACGGAAATTATTAAAAAGGAAATCAGAAAGGTGCTTGCTTAGTGGGGATCCGGTAAACATAAAAATCATGGAGCAATCGGACAACAAAATTTCCAATTGAAATAGATGTTCACGGGGAGCAGACGACGACAGCGGCGGACGGAGGCGGAGACTCAGAGGAAGTTATTGGGAACCGGTTTCTGATTCTCCGGTTAGACCAACGATTTTGGTCGGTTCGATAAACTGATATATAAATTTAAATATGTTAAATAATATATCGTTTTAATTCCGAACCGAGGCCCGTTACAGTAATAAAAAAATAGAAAAATTTATTTTAGTTCAGAAAAGATTCAAAATAAATTACGGAAATAAAATAAAATAAACTTAGAAATTGAAAATTTCTTATATTATATTAATTAATTAAACATATTTAATCCATTATATTGAGAAAAATGTTCACAAAATGTACTAAAATATATATTAACTATATTCAACAAATGCTATGTTCACCACATAAAAACTAATATTTACTTGTTGAACAATTATAAACTAATATAAAAATAACATGATTTTAAAAAATGCATTAATGTCAATAATTTATAAAGAAATTTAAAATTTAAAATGTATTTATTAAGTTTCAAAAGAGATGACAGTATTTGGTGCAGTGAATATTGTTACACCAAATTTGTACACGGATCCGGTGCTGCGTTGCGAGCACAAAATGACGTCGTTTATAACATAAAATGACATTACTTTGTGCACTGTCATCCAAAACAATATCGTTTTGTACTCACAACAAAGTACTGCGCAGCACCGGATCTCTTTCACCAAATTTGTTGCAGTTGCAACATCCCAATAATTAAACCAAATTAATTTACTGTAATCATAATTTTGGTGTATGATTGGAGTGAACTCCTATATCAATATGATGGTTTTTTCTAATAAAATTTTATATATGTTGTAAGTTGAGATCAAAATGTGTTATTATAATGTTTCGAAATGGTTATAAATGGTAGCATTTTTTAGTTTCATATTTTTTAAATATATTTTTATTTAGGGTAAACTACAAAAGCATACCCCGAACTACCGTTCATTTTCAAATTAAGTACTGAACTTTTAATTTCTTCAATTTCAGTACCGAACTTCTTAATTCTTTAAAGTACTATACACTTAATAAAATGAGAAAATTTATATAAAAAAACATATGTTGGGTCCGATATGTTTATGCAAGTTTTAAAATTCTACCTAAAGAGTTAGACTTTCAAACTAATTCTCATATTTCATGTTAATTTCTCATTTTATTAAGTGTATAGTACTGAAATTGAAAAATTGAAAAATTTGGTACTGAAATTGAAGAAATTAAAAGTTCGGTACTTAATTTGAAAATAGACGTTAGTTCGAGGTATGTTTTTGTAGTTTACCCTTTTATTTATTTTATTTGAACTATTGTAGAATAAAATATTATATTTTTATTTAAACTAGGGTGAATTTGATTATTTTGAAATATATCAAATTTTAATTAAATATGAGCGAATTTGTAATGTGTTTAAGTTAGATTTGGATGGACAACTATTTTATCCGTCCATCAAATTAAATGCTGCCGACACTGCTCACATAAAATACAATGCATTATGATTTATCACGCAAAAAATATACTTCATCTGTCCTTTCATTTATGGTGTTTAAGTTTATTTTGATTAGATTAAGATGAAGTTAATACTAGAGGTTGAACAAATTTAATAAATAGGTAGTTAGCATTTTTTCGAAAACATTCGTGCAAAAAATAAAATTGGTAGAAGATTACTCATGAAGAATGAATTTTTTATAGATTATGATAATGAAGTCATTAATGTTTAACGCTTTAAGATAGTTGTAAATATTAAATACGCATTAAAAAATGTTAAGTTATAAAGTAAAAGTGGATAAAAAAATTCAATTAAATATTTAGTGATGTATAAAAGAGATAGAGAGAGAATTGTGCATGAGATCAACTTTTGTACCAAAATTGGTCTTGAGAGTCATCTTAAATCATCAAGGTAGCAGCCAAATGACAAGTGATGAACTAATCATCCCATAGTTCCTCGATTCCATATTTATATAAAAAAGGTGGTACTACTTTTTCAAGGTGGAGAATGTGTGACCACCAAAATAAAAAAATTTTAAAAAAATTAATTGGATTTTTAAAAAAAAGTCATCCGTACAAAGTCAGGATCGATCTGCTACCGGATAGGAATTTCTTTTTAAGGAACAAAATGACTACAATTATACTTGATAATGCTTATGTAATTTTTGGTAAAAAATCACTTAAACCTATCTAATCTGATCCCGCAAACTTATCTGCTCTTGTATCTCTTGATATGATATTCTGTTTAAATAAGATGGTGCAGGTGCAGAGTTGCAGCAGCAGCAGTTAAGTTTTAGTTCTTGAGCAACTAAAGGGGGGTTTTGTGCGTAGGAAATTAAGATGACGACCGGATTTTTTAAGAGCTTGGTTTCTGGGAGTGGAGGAGGCAGCAAAGCGAAGAAAAATGAGACCAGCAACAACAACGACAAGGGGACTTCCAAGACTACTCAGTCTTCTTCGTCAGCTTCCAAACAAAAAACCAGTGGCAGCAAAGGCGCGGTAAGGGAGGGATATTTTGTTTACCCTGGTGACGGCCATTGTCATAATGCAGGACATCATGGCGGCGGCGGCGGCGACCACTGCGATGGAGGAGGTTGTGGCAGTTGCTGATGGAGGGGGTCTTCCCGTTCTAGCGTCCGTGTGGGAAAATATAAATGAGAAAATAATAAAAACCTTTGCAATGTTATTACTTTTGAGTCCTGGAAACTTTAGCGATAGGCTCTACACGTATCGACCTCTTACTCCCTCAGTCCTCTAATACATGTCGTTTACGGTTAATTTGAGTAGATTAAGGTGAAGCTAATGCTAGCGGTTGAACAAATTTAATAGGTAGGTGGTTAACAATTTTTTGAAAAAGTTCGTGCAAAAAGAAAAATTGGTAGATGATTATTGGTGAGGAATGTATTCTTTATTAATTATGATAATGAAGTGATTAATGTTTGACATTTTAAGGTAGTTGTTGATATTAAATACGCATTGAAAATTAGTAAGTGACAAGTAAAAGTGGACAAAAAAATTCGGTTAAGTGACATGTAAAAGAGGACATAGGGAGTAAGCCTCTAGGTTTATTTTACATGATTATTATTTCTTCTAGGTTTTTTTACATGTTACTTAATTGAATTTTTTTTATTCATTTTATTTATAACTTAACACTTTTCAATGCATATTTAATATATATAACTATCTTAAAAAATCAAACATTAATCATTTCATTATCATAATTTTGTCGATTAATACTTTTCAATGCATATTTAATATATACAACTATGTTAAAAAATTAAACATTAATAATTTCATTATCATAATCAATAAAAAAATAATTTTACACAATCCATCAATTCTAAATACATATTAAATTCGTTCGGCCGCCATATTAAATTCGAAATTTGAGTGGAAATATGAGACATTTTAATATTGTTATCACTTTTTGTGTGTCGTGTTAGACATTTCCAATAAATAATATTAGATGAGATTTTTGATTGGCCATTCAAAAAAATCCCCGTAACAGGTATCTAAGGTATCCTCTCTTTATCGTTATTTCAAATAAATTATTTAATTTGTCTCGACGGAAGTTTCACATACTGTTAAGAAAGTGAGTTATAGTTATGTTTGAACATATGTTCTTTAGTTAGACAAAGTATGAATTATAATTAAAGGATCGAATTCATTTTCATGACTAGCTAACAGTACTAAAGAATATTTTTACGTCAAATATTGTTTTGGCCAGAAAATTCATTGTCATTTTTGACTAGTTTCCAGGCAAAATTGAGGTTTTCAAATAAAAATATTGTAAATTATCTACGTTAAAGTGATCAGAAAATGATCGGAAATGTGGCCACTAAGATCATTTTGATTTTTGTGACACTTTTAAAAAAAATTATACATGTGGCCGAAAGCTTGCAGCTAAGTGGCTTAAAAGCTTTTAACTACTCCGGCCACGTCCATGAACCTTTTCAGCCAACTCATTATAAAATTCAAAACCTCAAACATGGTTTGGGATTAAAATGATTCGAACATATGGCTGTCGTGCAATTTTTAAAATTTTGAAGTCAAATTTGTTTCAAAATCTCAAAAACTAATTTTTTTATGTTTGAGTTGATTTAAGATCAAACTTAAGATTAAAATGACCCAAACATGGTTCTTGTGGAATTTTTGAATTTTTAAGCTAATTTTATTTCAAAATCTCAAAAACTATGTAAGATTCATGTTTGAGTTGATTTAAATCTAAACTTAGAATTAAAATGACTGGAACATGGTTCTCATGTAATTTTTGAGATTTTGAAGTCATTCATTAGAAGAATGATTAATTAATTAAGATAATTATTCAATATATAAAAAATCAAATTGGTCAGTCACATTATGCGGTTTGGTTGCCAGTGGTTGGTTGACGGGTATTTCATTAATTGCAAGTTCGAGCTTTGGTAATTGTAACTTATATAAAGAAATAATTAAATTTAAACAATCAAATCAGTTTATACAAAATAAAAATCCGCCCACAGTCAAACTGAAATCTATATCAGTTCGTGGTTCAACTAGCTGCACTGCACTGCACTGCCTTTGAATTGCAAGGACAATACATCAAATGTAAGCTAATCTCTAGACGTACAGTTTAATAAGTTAGATTTAGAATTCGACCTAAATTTGACCAACCCTACTTAACATGATCCCACTAATTTTCACAAGACTCCTTGATGCACCCCCAAAGTTAAAGCCTTAAAACACTTACCCAAAATTACATGATGTTACTTATGAGACCATGCAACCCACGTACGGAGTTGAAGCTCCAATACCACGTCCATATATTCGTGAATGGTAAAGTTGAAAACGTCTACAACTCCACTTGATACATATACTCTAATTAATTAGTATCTCATATTATGGGCATTGCATTTTGCATTGTCTGTTCGACTGTTCGTCGAAACTGGAGTGTGGACACACCCAGTAAGCTTTTCCAAATCTGGTTTTTTCATGGTCGATCCGCAATTGTTTAACTTGGGCTTCTAGGAGAGGTCATTATTATTATGATTATTTTATATGCATGACACGTCTCCTGATGATATGATTAGACTTGTGAAACTTTAATATTTAAATATGTGTTGTTTACTTAAATCGGCCGGCTGAGTGGTGGAACTGCAACTGATCTCAGTTGAGGCGTACACAGAGGGTTGTATTGTTACGCACCTACTTACCAGCGAGCGAGAGAGTCAGACTGGGATGGGGAAGCAGGGATTTCTTAAGAGCTTGATTTTTGGGGCTGGAGGTAGAAGAAAGGCAAAGAAAAGTGATACCAGCAGCAGGCAGGTCGACGGATCAACCACTTCCAAGACTAATCAGTCGTCGTCATCAGCTCAGAAACAGAAAAAGAGTGGTAGCAAATGGGCGGCCAGCAGGGATTGGAGAGCTGATATTGTCTTCTTCCCTATGGTGACTGATAACTGTCCCAATAATACAGCAGGAGGATGTTGCTGTGGTGGACACCCTGGAGGAGGAGGAGAAGGATGCAGTGGTGGACATGATGGAGGAGGAGGAGGTTGCGGTGGTGGTGGTGGAGGAGGATGCGGAGGAGGAGGAGGGTGCGGTGGTGGTGGAGGATGTGGAGGAGGAGGAGGGTGCGGTGGTGGTGGTGGAGGATGTGGAGGAGGAGGAGGGTGCGGCGGGTCGTAGCCCGCCTGTTTCAATTAATTAGGCCCACTACATACAAGTTTACTACGTCTAATGTGCCATAAATTTTTGGGTGGATACCCATTATTAACGAGACACCACTACTTTTTATTGATTGTAAATTATTTTATTGGTTGTGAATTTACAGTTCATGTGATCTGTATTCATCCAAAAATTTCTCCTATCTACTACAAACTTAGACTAATAATATAAAATTAGATTGGAAACAGATTAGATAGGATTGAATACTCTTGATCGTATCTGTATTTTTTAAAATTCCAGTTTTTAATTTGAATCGGTCTAGACTTAAAAATTTCTATCCGGACCGGAATAATCAAAGTAAACCAATTTAATAATGTTTTAATATAAAAATAATAATTTAATTTCATAATTAGATGTAGATTATTTTATTTATAATTCAAATCTGTTGTACATATTATAAAATTATTTTCAATTTCACTTTTTGTAAATCGGTTTGATCCAATCCGGCTTCAAACCGGAGTTTTCCAAACAAAAAATAAAAATGAATTCAATTTACTGTGATTCCAAACAAAACCTTAGCACCCATGGCACATAAAATTAAGAGAAAAGTACGAAAGGAGGTCTCTATTATCATCACTTGAAAATTTAAGGGTATTACTATCCCTAATTTGCAATTCAGAAATATTTCTCAATTTGACCCACATGTGTAATTACACTATTTGCAATTACATCCCATATATTTTTTCTATTTTCAAAAACATCCTTATCACACGAAAACAAAATAACGGCACAAATTAAAAAAGCCCTAATTTTCCCTAATCAAGACTTTAGTGTGATAAGGATATTTTTGAAAATACTAAAATTATATTTGAGTTAATTACAAATAAAGTTATTACATATGGGGGCCAAAATAAAAAATATATTTTAATTGCAAATGAGAAATAGTAATATTTTTAAATTTATAAGTGGTGATAGTACACACTCTCTTTTCATATTATTTTTTAAAGTTTATATCATGTCAATTTACTTTTCTCACAAGTTTAACAATTTTATACAACTACTGTAATATATCTAAACAAGTAAAGGCACCCGTCGTCCCGACGGTTCGGTTCAAAAAAAATTAAAAATCGAACCAAATTTTTAGTCATCCATTTTTAAAATATGAAACTGTAAACCGAACATTTTTTTAAAATTTGAAAACCGAACCGAACCACCCAGGAGCATCGTACGAAGAGTCCGGACGTATCCTCTTCTGTTATATATATGGACGACATTATTAAGCTTAAAGAGTAGCGGAAAGAACAATTAAATTAATTTAAAAACAATTATTTATTATTTATTTAAATTAATTTATTAGTTAACTATTTTTGGAAACAGCAAAGCCCGACCCGGCCCAAAACACTCTTTCACTGTTCACACATCGTCAACTTCGCTCTCTCCCACTTCATCCATCCTTCAAATTCGACTCCCCTCCAATTCGAGTCCTATTCTCGAATCGCATCTTCTCCGGAATATCTTGCGCCTCTCGCAGCTCCGACACCGACCACCTCGTACCCTTATTCTGTTCAACTCACCCATGAATACCCCTATTGTCGGTAGGCGCCTCCGGTTTTCAGATTCTTCCGACCTTCCACCTATTCCTGTACCAGCTCGATTTTTCTCTACTCGTTCTGATTATTTCTTTTCCTTCTCTTTTCCGAATGCGGATAGATCCGTTGCAAGGAGATTTTCCTGAAATCATAGAAGAGTATTTGGAACATGGAGTGATGAAGTGCATAGCTTTTAATCGCCGCGGAACTCTTCTTGCTGGTAATTATTTTTTCTTCTTTATTTTTTTATTTTGTAAATTGTTTCTGCTTAAGATTTTTCCCATGATCACATTGATTCTTGTACCTGAAAAACTACATATTTAAGTTCAGAGCTTGTATAAGTTAGCATGCTCTTAAAGGGCACAAAGACACCTTTTTTTATCAAATAAGTTGTTTGGAACTTAAGTTTTCAGTTAAGCTTTTTGCACATATCCTTGTATTTAGAATCCATTTAACCTTTATTTACGTAATTTGGGACTAGTGAAAAGCTAATTTGAGGCATATATAACATAATCTCCGATTAGATGGAGTTGATCGACTGACTAGGATAAGTATACGGGATCCTCAGATTATATGGGAATCCAAAATGTGGTTCGACTTAGAATAGACTCATGGCTCTTTTGTCAAACTTTTTCATACTTTTAGTTTCTCCACCAACTTTATTATATGGAAGTTTTATGACAGTCATAGGCGCAAATATGCTCACATTTGTCCTCTTTAATTGGAAAAACCAGCTGGATGTGCTGATGGAAGTTTTGTGGTTTGGGATTTTGAGACAAGGGGTATCGCTAAAGAATTTTGTGACAAGGAATGTAATAGAGGCATAACTAGTATCTGCTGGTCGAAGTACGGCCAACGCATTCTAGTTTCAGCCGCTGATAAATCATTATCTCTCTGGGATGTTGTCAAAGGGGAGAAAATAGCACACACAACACTGCAACAAATGCCCTTCAAGGCATCTCTAGACCCCGTGTCTTCTTCAGTTCAGTGCTTGGTGTGCCCACTTTCATCTGTACCTATCATTGTAGATCTCGCTGATGGAACCACTAAAGCAGTTCCAGCTTCAATTTCGGACTTGGCTTCTGAATCTATTTCACTGTCAAATGGCAAACCCGCGGATACAATCCCTTCACACATTCCTCTTGCCGCTTCTTTCAATAAGCATGGAGGTTTGATCTGTGTGGGAAACTTAAAAGGAGAGGTTCTAATTGTTGACAAAAGATCCTTGGAAATACTTGCTGCAATTGATGTATCTGGAGTTAGTGCCATAAAGAACATTGTATTTAGTAGGAATGGGAAATATATGCTCATCAACTCAAATGACAGGATAATTAGGGTCTACGAAAATCTTTTGCCTTCAAAGGGAGCAGTTAAAGTTCTTGAAAACCTCAACTCAGAAGTCAATGAACTTGAAAGAGTGGAGAAACTAAAGGCTGTGGGATTGAAAAGTGTGGCACTTACTGGGGAGTTTCAAGATTCGATTACCAGGGTTCACTGGAAATCCCCGTGTTTCAGTGGTGATGGTGAGTGGGTTGTTGCTGGTTCTGGCAACAAAGGGGAGCATAAGATGTACATATGGGACAGGGCTGGTCATCTAGTCAAGATACTTGAAGGACCAAAAGAGGCCCTTGTAGATTTAGCCTGGCATCCAGTTCATCCTATTGTTGCATCCGTATCTTTGATAGGCTTAGTTTATATATGGGCTAAAGAATATACTGAAAACTGGAGTGCATTTGCTCCAGATTTCAAAGAACTCGAGGAGAACGAGGAGTATATAGAACGTGAAGATGAATTTGATGTGATGCCTGAGACTGAGAAGGTAAAAAGGTGTCTTCAACCAGTTTGTGGTTCTTACCGCTCATCAAATATTGTTTTATTTTTTGTACTGCCTTGACTAATTTTCTCTGCAGGTTAAAGAAATTACTATTGACGAAGATATTGAAGTCGACATCATGACAATGGATAAGGATTCCACTTTCAGTGGCTCGGATTGTTCTCAGGAAGAATTATGCTTCCTGCCTGCCATGCCATCCCCTGATGTTGTTGAGCCGCAAGAGAATGGTGTAGTAAGTACCTCGAAAATGGAGGAGAGTAATCATTCAGGCCCCCCCTTCTCAGAAAATGGGGAACAGAACGACCACATGACAAACAATCCAAGTAGCCCGCTGAAGGTGATTTTCTCATCCGGCTCTTCCATTTCTATTTATCTATTGCTTAAGATACAGGGGTGAACAAATCCTTGATCCCGGCTATATTTAAATCAGTGGAAGCAGCCTTTTCTCCTGACGTAAAGGTAACCTTTTGATGCAGATGAATCTGGATCCCGACTGAGAAGAAAACGAAGACCATCAGAGAAGGTGCTGGAAATGCAAGCTGATAAAGGTGGGAAGCCTCCTAAAGCCAAAGCACCCTTTGCCCAATCGGTGTAAACATGCTGTGGATCATCACATAGTATTTCAGATTGGTAAGTAATTTAACCAAGTCTGAGTCTGACCCTCCTCCTTCACTGGCGGCATTTATCACATTTCAGGTTGAGACCTCCATGTTATGGGCCTCATCTTTGTGAAATGTACTTATTGTTCATATGTGTAAGTAAACTCATTACTAGATTAAATGGTGATTGGAACAGTGTGCCATTATAATTTACCGAACACATATATTTTTCAACAGCTGACCCAAAGATTCTTCAGGGAGTGTAAGCGCTGCCAGCCAGCCAGCATGGTTGCTGTCGAGACACAAAAACTAAATATTAAATTAAGGCTGGGCCATTACGGACACATTGATGTTAGTGCAAGCCACATAATTAAGGATAATACCGTAAGAGTCGTGCATTTGTGCTTCTGCAGTGCAAGTCACAAAATTGATTAAAATCATCGAATGGCTCCGGATTCGTGCATGGCATTCGCTTCGCTGGAATTGTTATTTAAAGCCCATGTCACAGACAGCAATAATACATAGATATTATAGAATAATGGCCTCCTTTCTTTTTGTCAACTACTAATATTAGTATATTTATTACTCCATCCCATCCGTCCTCTAATCCATATCATTTAACGTTAACTTATCCATATCATTAAACGTTAACTTAAATTAAAGTGAAATTAATACTAGTGGTTGAACAAATTTAATAAGTTGGTAGTTAATTTTTTTTTAAAAAATCGTGCAAAAAGTAAAATTAATAGATGCTTATTGTTGACCAATGTATTTTTTATTACTTAAGATAATGAAGTGATTAATATTTAATGTTTTAAGGTAGTTGTTGATATTAAATATGCATTAATAATTGTTAAATGACAAGTAAAAATGAACAAAAAAAATTCAGTTAAGTGACATGTAAAAAATGATAGAAAGAGTATGTATAATCGTACATCGTAACCTGGATTTCAATTTACCGGTTAAAATCTCAATGTCAACTCTCAAATTTTATTCTAGATAAAATAGCAGACCCCTTTTAGCACTGATTCTAGGCGCTATTGATTTAAATTTTGGTTGAGTTTGATTGAATCAAATTATTACAAATAAATACAGATTAACTACAACCTAATCTAAATTTAACGCATTTACCAGAATTTTCATCCCGGTCTAAAAGACATTTTAGATAATCGTTATAATTCTGTTAGTGTATGACGATTTTCTGTCTCACATTTGACATGTTCATTTTTCAGTGTCAAATAATTATCATTAGACATTATAATGACTCAAATAAAGTAAAATCATATGATAAAGATGAAAATGAAATAAAGTAGTTTGAAATATTTGGACATATGTCAGGTAATTTATGTGTTTTATTATTTAGAATAATTAATATCTGATTTGTCGAATGAGTACTTTTCGGGTAAATTATTCATTGAAATTGTATGTTTGAGATACATTAGTAATTGAAATTATACTTTTCCGGATATATTTATGTTCTTTTTGTTGTTGATGCTTTTTTCATAAACATACATTTTTCATATTCCACTATTTTTAATAAAATTCATATTCCAAAAGTAAAGTTCAAAATTTATTTTTAGTATACTAGAAATTATTAAAATCTACTTTTAAAAAAGATCAAAATATAAATCAGATATTAAATTAGACCTTAAAATTATTTAACATTGAATTTTAAAAAATATTTGAAAATTGTTTTGTCAAATACAAAGTATGATAAAATAATTCTATTTTATAAATAGAAAAAAAATTCGTTACTAATGGCCTAGTTTGGGAGAAGGGTGTGTGAGAAAATTCGAAAATGTCTCTCACACTAAAACAGGGGATGCCCTTAGAGGTTTTATTTTAAAGGGGAAAAACCCAAAAGGGGTCTTGAACTATCACCGTTTACCCAATTACGGTCAGAACTATCATGATTTCCAAAAAAGGTGCGATAAAAAAAATTTTGGATTGATTTTCTAAAATAAAATTTACTATTACATTCCAAACCTAATATTATCATAAGATTTGGATTTGTGTGCGAAAATTACATCATTTGGTTATCAAGAGACGTTTCTTTAAGTGTGCAAAACAATATAATTTATTTTGCTAACCAAACGATGTAAATTTTGCACACAAATCTAAGTCTTATAATAATATTAGGTTATGAATGTAATGATAATTTTTATTTTAAAAAATCAGTCCAAATTTTTTTTCATCACACCTTTTTTGGAAATCATGGTAATTCTGACCGTAATTGGGTAAGCGGTGGTAGTTCATGACCCCTTTTGAGTTTTATCCCTATTTTAATTTCAAGTTGAACTATCTATACTATAACAGAATAGGATCTGTGGGGTGACGCTCCCGAACCGGTCAGTTTGGTTCGATTCGGTCCGGTCCGATTCGGTTCGATTTGATTCGGTCCGGTTTGGTTCATTTTGGTTTGGTTTCAAATTATAAAAAAATCGTTCAGTTTACAGTTTCATATTTTAAAAAGGGATCACTAATAATTTGGTTCGATTTTATTTTTTTTCGAACTGAACCGTCGAGACGACGGATGTCTTTAATCGTTCGGTTTACAATTTCATATTTTAAAAAGGGATACTAATAATTTGATTCGATTTTTAATTTTTTTCAAATCGAACAATCGGGACGACGGTGACTTTACTTTACTCGTTTAATCATAAAATAAAATAATATATCAATTCCCTCCCACTTTCGGCCAACCTGGTCGTGAAGTGATCTAC
The DNA here is from genome assembly GCA_002312845.1 of Kalanchoe fedtschenkoi. Lineage (NCBI taxonomy): Eukaryota > Viridiplantae > Streptophyta > Magnoliopsida > Saxifragales > Crassulaceae > Kalanchoe > Kalanchoe fedtschenkoi. The sequence continues at coordinate 3,077,143 of NQLW01000008.1, forward strand.
ATAAGCAGCTTCAGATTTCCGATCTCCAACTCCATTGCCTCCAATTTCGCCGTATGATCTCCGTTCTTTTTCGCTTTCCGTTAGCACTTCAATTTGCCTCTGTTGTCCTAATTTTCAAATCGGAGATGTTTTCTTTGTAGTCAAATGCTCGCTTTCTAGATTGAGGATAACTAGTGTAGATTTACGGTTATGGAGTTTGATCCTGCCTACATTACTCTGGGTTTGAGCAAAGGTGGGCGTGCATTCATTGGGAGAGTTTACTTTGATGCCCTATTTTGAGATTGTTCAGTTTTACAATATTAGTACTAGTCTGGGCATTTTTCTTTACTGGAGAAGTTGCCTGATTTTGAGTTTTGGCTGATTAGAACAAATGGCAGGATATCCACTGCTTAAGTTGACTTGGTTCTTGAACATTTTATTTTCTGTTGTTGTTGTCTTGCAAATAATAGTGAGGTTTTTATTATTTGTTTTTTAATTGATAAACCTTTGCGCGTTGAGATGGGTTTTTAATTTTTAATGTGTGATGGAGCGGTTATTGTATACTGCTGTGGACAGAAAAAGGATTGGTGAAGATGTGTTGGAGGCTACATCCGTTGCTATGGATTACATTGCTATTGAAGTTGAATCATGTAGTTGTGGAAGCGGTGGATTACTTGGTTTATAAAGATGCAAAGCAGCCCATCACGCTTCGGGTTAAGGACCTTTTGAGTCGAATGACGCTGGAAGAGAAGATTGGTCAGATGGCGCAAATTGATAGGAGTGTTGCTACTCAGGATATTATGCAGACCTATTCCATTGGTAACAACCTCTTCTGCAGCATGCACACAGATTCACATTCAGTTTTTTATGAATAGAATATTATACAAATCATCAACATCAACACAAATCATTTTTCGTTGTTGACTTTATTGGTCAACTGGGTAGAATTATAGTTGGGTATGATCAGTTGGTGGAAAGGATCTGAATGTTGTATTGTATGGCTATGAATTGGATACACAAATACATATGCATGTGTAGACATCTTTATGCAATCTTTGTATGTATTGTTGTATGAATAATTATAAAAGTACATATTAAAAGTTGATGTTTAGCCTTATAACATAGAAATGTTCACATGTACGCAATGAAGTGATACCTGACTTGACAGAATGAGACATGACTTGTTTGTGTTATAGGTAGTGTATTGAGTGGCGGAGGTAGTACACCACTTCCCAAAGCTACTGCTGAGGACTGGATAAATATGATAAATGACATCCAGCGGGGAGCGTTATCTAGTCGTTTAGGGATTCCGATGATCTACGGAATCGATGCTGTTCATGGTCACAATAATGTATACAATGCTACAATATTTCCTCATAATGTTGGGCTTGGAGTCACTAGGTAAGCAGTTGAGCATTAAATGATGTATTCAAATGAAAATTAGATTAAGATTTGTACTAATTGTTTTAAATGCCATAGAAAACTCAGAAAGGTATTTTTATTACAACTTTATGTGTGGAAACTGAACTTATGAGAAACAGGGATCCTGATTTAGCAAAGAGAATTGGCTCTGCAACAGCTCTCGAAGTTAGAGCCACTGGAATTCCTTATGCCTTTGCTCCTTGCATAGCGGTATAAGCTGCCAAAGTAATTTATATTTCCTTCAGCTGTATGAATATGTGCTCATTTATGTTTGTGTCTACTGGTATCCCATATCCTAAAATATCAAGTGTTGCCCTGGATCTTGAGCAGGTCTGCAGAGATCCAAGGTGGGGTCGCTGTTATGAAAGCTATAGTGAAGATCCAAAAATTGTCCAAGATATGACAGAAATAATACTTGGATTGCAAGGAGATATTCCAGAAAATTCTACCAAGGGGGTCCCATATGTTGGCGGAAGGTACAATTTACAGCAACTGTCAGCTTCTCCTATGTCAAATTCTGACAAACTCCCTATTCAATGCCTGTTTTCAAATAAATTCTTTCACATTGTTTCAAACAGTTTCCATCCACCTGACTAATGTCTTGGTCGTCTGTGATAAGGAACTATATGTGTACTTTTGCTGCTTGCCTTTTTATCTCATTTATGATATGTACAGAATCATTGACATGGTCTGCTTAACTTGTTATTCATAGGACCAAGGTTGCAGCTTGTGCAAAGCACTTTGTTGGTGATGGTGGAACAACAAATGGCATCAATGAGAACAACACTGTTATTGACATGCACGGGTTGTTGAGCATCCACATGCCTGCCTACCTTAGTTCAATCATCAAGGGTGTGTCAACAGTTATGGTGTCCTACTCTAGCTGGAATGGGGAAAAGATGCATGCAAATCAAAATTTAATTACCGGATTCCTAAAAAACAAATTCAAGTTCAAGGTATCAATTAATACACAGTCCGTTCCTTTACAGTTTCCGAGAGTCTGTTTTGCCGGATTACTTTTTATTATCGGTAAGCGAAATAGCTTTACACTAAAATTTGAAGAAACTTTTGCTCGCAGTGGATCAGTGTGAGGCAAATCTTAAATGCTTCCATGATATTTCAGCCTCACCAAGTCTGATCCCATGGTAATTTATGAGATAATTAATTGCTTGGATTGAATTGTCAATGTCAGGGATTTGTTATCTCAGATTGGGAAGGACTTGACAGGATCACTTCACCTCCTCATAAGAACTACACATACTCTGTGCTTGCTGGAGTGGAAGCTGGCATTGATATGGTCAGTTCCGCAAATTCATTACTCTAAATGATGGTGATTTAAGTAAAATTTAAATAGCTGATTAATTGAGATTCCAATTTGCCTCTGGAATCCATCAATTTAGTATCCTAACATTCAGGTGATGATCCCACAAAATTTTACTGAGTTCATTAGCATTCTCACTTCAATGGTGAAGAGTGGTTTTATCTCCATGGAGAGAATCGATGACGCCGTGAGTCGAATTTTATTTGTGAAGTTCAAAATGGGAATTTTTGAAGAACCCCTTTCAGATCTCAGTCTAGTCAATGAACTCGGAAGTCAGGTTAGTTCACAAAGTGTCTTGACGCTGTTTAGTTTTCTTGGTAATATTTTTTGAAGGAAAAAACAGTAATACACATTCTTCTTTTTTTTTTTTGTTTATATCTGATCCTCTGGGATCTATTATATATTTTGTATAGAGGTGAACAATCTTGCTGTCCTGATTTTGTTTCCTTACTTTGGATCAGCGCTGTATCCTAAAATGAAATACTACTTCTGTGCCTTCCATCCCAAGAGAGGCCATAAATATTACTATTGGACTGACTAGCTCCTTTTCGTGATGATAACTGTTCCACCAATAGGCACACAGAGAGTTAGCAAGGGAAGCTGTGAGAAAATCACTTGTTTTACTGAAAAATGGGAAAGAAACAAACAATTCAATGATACCTCTTCCTAAGAAAGCACCAAAAATCTTAGTTTCTGGCAGCCATGCTGATAATTTGGGGTATCAGTGTGGTGGATGGACAATAACTTGGCAAGGTTTTAGTGGGAATAAAGACACAAGGGGTAAGATGGATTTCTGACTTGGTATATAAACCATTTGTTTATACATTTAATATTTGCCATTGTCATCTACTAGTGCATCTCTTTTTCTTAATCATCTAGTGTTTTAATTTACCTCATGATCGCAAAGTAAGTAATACCATTTCGGCCAGTTCGATGATTTTATTAGAATAACGGAAGTCGCTCATGAGCAGGTACAACCATTCTCAGCGCCATAAGGTCTACAGTTGACTCGAGCACAGAAGTGGTTTTCATTGATAACCCTGATGCAGGTTTCGTTAAATCCAACAATTTTGCATATGCAGTCGTCATCGTTGGTGAATACCCATATGCTGAGACTAACGGAGATAGCCAGAACCTGACAATGGTAGATCCTGGCCCAGAGGTGATCAACAATGTATGTGGAGCTGTCAAGTGTGTCGTTATCGTCATCTCTGGTCGACCCATTGTGATTGAGCCATACATGTCTTCCATTGATGCCTTAGTGGCTGCCTGGTTGCCTGGCACAGAAGGCCAAGGCATAGCTGATGTCCTATACGGGGACTACGGATTCACCGGAAAGCTTGCACGTACTTGGTTCAAAACTGTTGATCAGCTACCCATGAACGTTGGGGATTCAAATTATGACCCACTTTTTCCTTTTGGATTCGGACTCACAACTGAATCAGTTGGAAGCATTGTCAAGAGGTAAGAAAACATCTTGCATTGCTGCTGGTTTCAACTTCACAATTAGTGTCATGAAAACCTGGATTCACAACTACTAACTCACCATCACTGAGTGGTGACACTAATTTCCTAACAAATGCCATATAAATTGTTAAGTGTTCCTTGCTGATACTTGTGCTAAATATATAAGACATTCACATGTGCAGGTCAACTTCAGCCGGAGCTGACGGACGGCCATACGTCACTGTCATCCTGGCTTCTCTATTTTTGAGTTTGTGTGTTGCAGGTAAATTATGAACCTAACCATACAACTAGATTAGCTGTAGTACAGCATATGTAACTGAAATAGCTGCTTATCGGATATTTATTCTCAACCTGACATTGGAGTGTTGGATTTTTAGTATTTTTTGGTAGACAGTTGAGAGCCAAAATGCACATAATTTCACGAAAATATGGCAATAGATATTTGCCTGCCCCAGAGATGGACATGGACATTCAAATTTCTGCAGCTGGAGATAGTCTCTACAGGGATCCAAACTCTCATCACTCGAACTTACGGAAGTTCGAACCGTTCTGGAGCCACTTAAGAAGGAAAAATAATCTGCTCCCCCTTAATGGCTCATATCTTTTCGAAGTCTCATAACAAGGTTCAATTCATCCATCTTTTTGAGGAGGGCTAAACATAGATTCCCCACTTGAAACATCCCTCCCTACAGATTCAAATCGTGTAGAGTAAACTCAAATGTCACCGTTTTCCCATTCTACAGCCAAGTTCAAATACTGTCGTTGATAGAATGAAACAAAGATTGACCTCCGCTCTCAACTTGTACCACTGAACATTGACATTGGCCATGTTAACCTTGGTTGTGACAGTGGCCTTATGATGTCCCTGGGCTGGGCCTGACTCTGCTTTCTGATTCAAGCCGAACAAGCTTTCTTTCTTTGTTGCAAGACTAGGATGTTGAAAATCAATCACCGAGATTAAACAATTAGAGTCTCTGCTGGACTAAAAATTAATAAACTGATTGAATCAAACCCAAACAATGCTAGTGGTTCGATTATGATTTCAATTTTTGAAAAATCAAATACTATCGGTTCGGTTTGATTTTTTAAATTGAATTGAACCAAATCAAATCTTTTCACTATATTAGATGATATATAAATTTAATTCAATATATAATATAAATTAAAGCTTATAAAAAATTAAATCGAAAATCAAACCACATGATTTAGTTCGATTAAAATTTTTAAAGCTAACAAATCAATTTGGTTTAAAAATTATCAAACTGATTAGGAACAATTCAATTTGAAATGGTATTTATTGTAGCCACTGTCTCAAGTCTGTTTCTCTCAATAATATTTGTATAGCATAGCTTCTCTATTTTGGTGATGGATGAGTTGTTGTATATAGGGAAAGTATCAATAGAAACAATTTTAGAATCATAAAATCTCTTAAAAGTACATTATTGAATTGAATAAAATATATATTTGTTTAGAAATATTAATTTAAAGAATTTACTTAAACTTTTTATGAGCACTTTCATATATACACTATGATTCAAATTAAACTCTAAGCCCAAATTTAGTAGTTGGAATTAGAAGTGAGATTAGATGACTAATAACACTATCGTGTTTGGTTCAAACCAGAATAAGTATCAATAATCTCAAGAGATACATTTTAACTTTAAAATTTAGGATTATTTATCCTACCAAAATAGATAGAATTATTTATATCGTTACTATTAATATCCGGATTGCTAGCAAACGTAAACGTAAGGACATCAACATAGAATGTATGCTAATTTTTGCAAAAGCATTCATAAAAAATATATGATGGACTTTGTATTTTAAAATGATTCAACATTTGACATCTCAATAACTTCATATTATCATAACCTAAGTTTTTTTTAAATTTCTGATTTACTTTATCCTGTTCAATTATGGGTCTCAGGAGGTTTTCTAATTTCTCATTAAAGCAAGTTTTTTATTTGATCATTTTCATATGCATATATCTAAATAGAGAGATTTAAAAGAAATCCTCTTCTCTTTGGTGAAAATTTTATGATCCATTATATGTTGTTGATTTAATCTTTCGCTTGGGTTCAATCTGTAATTGGTCTTAGAATAAGAATAGATTAGTGTTATACCACATCAATATCTGTACAAACAATCATCTTCATAAATCTTTCATCAACATTGAATAAATTTTCATTCGTACTTTTACGTGATAGCCAACGACTATAATTTAAGTTCCAATACTTAACTATAATAAAATATATTCCTTATAATTATTAGGTGCAACTATAACAATGAACGACACTTACAATTATAAAATTTTATAAAAAGTACAGCTCAATCAATTTGAAAAAAAACTAAGTAAATAATAAACATAGAAAGTTAAAAAAATACACAATTTTTATAATTATAAAGTGTCGTAGAAAGTTCTCGTATGTAAAAAACAATAACATTTTTATTAATAAACGGTGTAGAAAGTCTTTCCATCTAAGTGAAGTGATATTATATGTCAGAATATCACGAATATTCACATTCAGATGGAGCGATTCGTAATCAGAAAAAAAAAACTCGATAAAACTTTAATGGAGATGTCCTAAGATTTCAAACTTTTGTTAAGCTTTTCACTTAATGTAATATCCGTATTGTTTTACCAATAAATAATAATGGATAATAAAAATAGTAATTTGGAAAGTTTAATGAACACAAGTTCAAAATAGGCCCAAATTAAACCTTACATTACGATTAGGGTTTCTTGACATGTATATATTAACATAAATAGAGGGGATAAAATCCAAAAGAATCACTGAACTATCACCACTTATCTAATTGGGGTCAAAACTACCACGATTTTCAAAAATGGTGCGATGAAAAAAAATTGGACTGATTTTCTAAAATAAAATTTACCATTACATTCCTAAACTAATATTATTATAAGATTTAGATTTGTGTGCAAAAATTATGTCATTTGATTATCAAAATAATTATATCGTTTTGAACACATAAAGAAAATGATGTCTTTTGATAACCAAATGACGTAATTTTCGCACATAAATCTAAGTCTTATAATAATATTAGTTTAGAAATATAATGATAAATTTTATTTCAGAAAATCAGTCCAATTTTTTTTCATCGCTTCTTTTGAAAATCGTGATAGTTCGGACCGCAATTGGGTACGCGGTGATAGTTCAGCGTCCCTTTTGAGTTTTTTTCCTAAATGGAGAAAACAGAAAGAAAAAAATGAAAGCTTAGAGTTTATTTCACGGGCTTCAATCGAAGTGGGAACTATCTATTGAAATTGATATACTTAAAGGAGCTTCAAATACATTAATTAAGATTGCGAGCATGAGAGTTTGCATGAGAAATAAGTGGAATTATTGTGGAGATCGGCTTCAAGGTAGGATGAGGTTCACGGTGGTCAGCTGTAAGAGTAGAGTTGAGCTGGATGAGAACTTTAATATGGAATGCGAGTCGGCTGGCCAGTTGGAACTAGGAGGCGATGCCGCCCGTTGAGGTTTCTGCCGCTGCTGATCTTATTGTGTTTAAGACAATTTCGGCATACATAGTATGAGATTTTCACAAGTTGATCTAAGAGCTTCTTTTTGAAAATAAAAAATCAGTTAGCCGTCAAATTTTATTGTGCCTGTATTTTGAGTTTTCATAACCAAATTATAGATTTTCTTGATTCTAAGTTGTTCTACACGACAAATATTTCTATCCATGTAAGTTTTAAATTCTAATTCAACCGGAGTGATGAGATAATTAGACTTAAAATAGAGGTAGGAAGTTGCCTCCTGATTTTAGGCAGTTCCACATGAAAATATTTTTCTTTTTTATATAGGAATTGAAACATTCTTACTTTGAACATATTCTACACAAAACATAGTTTCGAATGACATATGTCACACTTTCTAAATGCACCTGGTTACAGAGATACAATCTTATAAAGTTAGAGGCTCGAATCTGACAAAAAGTTATAATGCATGATTATAATATATTTTTTTTTCAGAAAATAATCATGCATTATTAAAATTAATTATGTGAATTCCAACATCAAAAGTTAAATCTCTAATTAAAACATCTCTTTGGTTTCATTCTTTCCCATACTCGGTTGAGTACAAGCTACTCGATCGAGTAAAATCTTACTCGCTCAAGTATTGGCCACTTACTCGTCGAGTAAAAGTTTACTCGAATCGTGTCACATTCAGAGAAAGTTGCGAGTAATTTTACTCGTACCGTGTAAGACTCAGAGAAATTTCTGAGCATCAAAAACCCATTTTACTCGGTCGAGTACAAGGTACTCGATTGAGCAAAATCTTAATATTACATTAATCTCAAAAAAATTTTCCTTTAATCATAATGCATATAATTTCCTAATAAATTAAAATTTTAAAAGCAACAAAAATAATACTATAGAGAATTTAAGAACATTCAACATCATGCCACGACAGTCAAATTTTAGGGTTTTGACTAAGTTTCAATTTTTTTTCTTTTTCATCTGCCTGCCTATCACCCACAGATGTCAAAATTGAAAAAATATAAAATTAATCTGAACATAACAAGATCTAAATTGAAATGAAATATAAAACAGATCCAGATCTGACTGATAAAAAACTAATACCTCTAACTGATCATATCTTAGGATTCATGACTAAGTTCAGAAGACTCTGATGCCTAATGTCAGAACTGAGCAAATATGATACTTAGAAACATACTAACATGATTAACTTAATCTAACAACATAAATAAAACACATAAACTAAGTGTTGAATCGAAAACTAACCGGTGTTTGAGGATGAGACACCGTGTGAAATGTTTATTTAGATACATCATATGACGTATATGAAAACTTTCTGAATGCGACGGTCTTGCGATCGCTTCAGCACCTTTAATGATTGAATTCACTTTTTATAGGATAAGAATTGTAAACAGGATCATTCAAATCCAGACAGTATATCTCATGTCATTGTATAATGGTGTTGGGCGATGAAGACTGTAATTCTAATTGAGAAACGAACAACAATCATGGTCTCAGCATGTTGCGCAACCAGCATTGTGAATGATGAAAGATAGCACAAAGAAATACTCTACTATTTTGAAAACTTTATATTTGAATAGAGCCTTTTCCCCACTTAGTAATTCTCTAAAATAAAAAATAAAAAATCAGTCCAGAACGGCTTATTCTTGGATTTTTTTATGGCTTGAACACCACAACATACTAAGATCAAATTTAAGGAGGGGCTGCCCCTATTATTTAAGTCCATCCACTTGTGACTGCTTTCCCATAAGGGACTAGATGTGAGTTCTCTCACTAAAAAAAAATGTTCACAAATGTGCTAGTAGATGCCTTCAGAGAATTCGTATTCAAAACACTTAATTTTAAAATCAAATACTCCACTACCTCATCCAACACATTTTCACTAATTTACTTCCATCCCGCTTGTAATTGTAACAAGGGGTTCTAGTCTATAGGATGCCAACTTATGCTAGACGGTTTTTATCAAGGAATAAATCTTCGATGAATTCAACCAGTCTCCAGGCATACATGTTTTACAATCTTATGATAAAAACAACCCAGGCTTCCAAACATATATAGAGAGAAATGCGCGTTTGCTAGTAAAAAAAAAGGGATCATGCACTTGACATCTCTGGGGCAACTCTCAAACTTGCTCAGGTACCATTTCTTAGTGGCCCAGCTTCTCCCCGCGAGATAAACCATGGTTCCCAATGCGAAGGACAGCGCATATAATGTCTGCGCGATGCCCACGTATGCTATAACCTCGAAGAGGTAATGTGGGCATATCACCGAGCTGAACATGCCGCCCTGGGGAATCTTGTACCCATTGTCACTGCTGCCTTCTTTGCCAAGCTTGGCTAGGAGGTAGTTATGGTAAAAGTTGCCACCAAGTCCGACGAAGAACAACCCAACCCCGATGTACTTCAAGTCGACAGTGGGCTCTGGGAGGCTGACGCTCAGATATTGGGTGTAGATCAATGTGGCGGAGGAAACGCTGTGATTTATTGAAATGACAAGGGCTGAGTCCAGAATCATGGGGCTGCTGAGCTTGTGAATGAACACCAACTGAGAGTTTTAGGGTCATCACTAACATGACAATCTATGAGTATTCAAGTACTTGTGTCAGATAAATGAGGCTACATTTCAATTTCATCAGCTTCTCTTCTCCCAGCTACAAGACTGGTACCAAGAAGCCTCTACTTCTAGTGTTGTGTTGAGGGAGAGTTTAGTACAAGTAGACGCAGAATGGAGGCAGAGTATGGGGTGAGAGTTTTAACGTACGCACCTCGAAGATCCTCTTAGCAAAGTGAAGGGCTAGAGCGCAGCGGAGCAGGTCGAGTCTGGCACTGTCAAGTGAGGGAGAGATGGCAAAGGAGGCTAAGGCAGCAAGCAGGCCCGGAGCGTAGGCAATGGTCATGCCAACCTTCCCAGAGAGTCTGACTTTAGTTATGGAAACAGACTTCATCGATTTCGCGTTCCAAAATTTGGAATACTGCAAGTGCTTGCCTCTGACTTCAGCCATGCCTAAGTAAGCGAGTGCCCCCAGGCTGACCAGGCACATGACTTTCACCAAGATAGAATCCGGGAGCGGAAAGAAGACGTGCCATAACATTTGGAGCGTGGACTCCATTACTGATGCTGCCATTGCTCTTGGTTTGGGGTGGATGAGATGATGATGATGAACAAGGAGCAGGGTGCTCTATAAATGGATCCACTTGTAAGTTTGTAACTAGTAACAGGCTCAATAGTAGCTTGCTTCTTGGTGCGCAATATTTATTCAACTTCTAGTGACTTTCCGGTTATTTGAATGGAATGACCTTATTCAAAACTCTCTATCCTTTTTTATATGTCATTTAATTAAAAATTTTTATTCATTTTTATTTATCACTTAACAATTTTTAATACTTATTTAATATCAACAACTACATTAAAACATCAAACATTAATCACTTCATTATCATACTCAATAAAAAAAATCATTCATCACCAGTAATAATCTACCAATTTTACTTTTTCCATGATTTTTTTTTAAAAAAACATCAACCATCCACTCATTAAATTTGTTCAACCGGCTAACACTTATAACATCCTAATCTACTGAAATTATCTTTAAACGATAGACGATGAAGGAAGTAATGCGGTAACATGCTGACAGGTCAATTATTGGTGAGGGGCCACAGGCAATTATGACGTATTTATTTACGACTCAAATAAAATATGTTATTTTGTTAAAGCAGCAGTTGAATTGAATCAACTTTATGTGTGAGGTCAAGATTCATCTTGGAGCAATTCGATTCAGTTGATAAGTTTCTGGATGCCCTTTAATGGTGCCACCTTTCTTGAGAGCATGGATACGAAGCTAGGGAGTCAGAGCTCCAAATTCCATTTTCACATTCTGTAAGCTCTGAAAGAACCACTGGTTATGTCATGTTTAAAGTCGTCATTCAAAGAGTCCAAAATGCAGGAGCCATGCAACACAGGCCACACTAGATGATTCAGGAATCAGGAGTGCAACATCTGGTCACAGTTTTAGGCCCAGATGCCAGTGTATATATGTAACCAAATGCTTGACATCTCTAGGGAGGTTTACAGTGCAGCCCCTCCCGAAACCATGAGTTGCCAACTGTCGGTGAACCATACTGTCTGAACTGTTAAGGGGGATGCCCACATGCTTTCAAGTTTCAACTTTGTCTCCCATTAACAAATTTGTGGTCCTCCTTCGGTACTCAACTGTTCAGTTTACTCTCTCATTATCTTATCTCAACCCTGAGATAAGATACTACAAAGGAAATGGCTGCATGTGATCAAAGGACAATCATGCAAAGGAAGATTGGTGACACACTCAGACACTAGGAGAAGACAACAGACGTCCAAGCAGTAAGAAAAAATGGGGAGGAGGCGGATCCGAGGGTGTTCTCATGGAGAAGCAAGTGCCTGATATCCCCCTTTCTCAAGAATGTCCGCTATGGTAATATCACCTGTCTTTATGATTCTCCCATCCTCCTATGTGATAAAAAAATACAGAAAATTTGGTAAATGAATTTTTCATAAACACAATACAATAGGTGGGCAATCCTTACTAGATCACAAGCACAACTTACCATGACATGAACAAACCCTGGCTTTATAAATTCTAGAAGCCGCCTATAATGTGTAATCATCAAAACAGAGTTTGTCGGGTTCAAGAGTTTATTCACAGCTTGAGCAACGATCTTTAAAGCATCAACATCCAAGCCTGAATCAATTTCATCCAGTATTGCTAAATCCGCACCAAGAACCTGGGACCAAAGAAGGAACAAATAATGAAAGGAATATTACCAAAGGCGAGTGTAAAAATTCAAAATCCAAATCACTATACATACTTCACGATGATTAACTGGCTCGTATTTATTCGTTTTTATGTTTCACTTATACCTACTTGTGATAATTTCACATTACCTCACGGCACATATGACACAACTGTACTAAATAGTACTTCTAATCCTTCAGAAACAGATTCTAAGAGTCTCTATGCAACTAGTTTACATTGGAAGTCAACTTATAAGGGAAAATGAACTGTGGAGCACCTAGACACAATATCTTTGAAATACGAGAAAACAAAACACAGAATGTCCAAGAAACAAGTTCTTACTGCAAGTTGTAGTATCTCATTCCGCTTCTTTTCACCTCCACTGAATCCTTCGTTGACATTTCTATTCAAGAAATCTAGGTCCATATTCACAAGTTCAAGCTTCTTACTTACGTAAGTGAAGAACTGCGAGTAAACTATGATCATTGAGACGAACACCACAAGAAATGATAAATTCCTAGCTTAGTTAAAATTTGTAGAATTGACTGCAATAATTGATCACAAGAGGAAATTCCAACTTCGAACCCATGCGCTTGCAATCGAAGACATGTTAGGGAACACGTAAGAGTCACATTGACGGAGGTGAAAAAGTTAGAATCATGTTTCATCTGAATACCAACTAAAAGACTGCATATATAACGAAATGGTCCTCAAAGATTCCAGCAAGTGAATATTTAAAAACTAATTCAATAAAATGATGGTGGCTCATGTCTGAGAAAAAATTTTCCCCATCAGCAAGAATTCCTCAGTCTTTATGGCACCCAACAAAGCTCACAAATCCCAATTATCAGGAAGGGCTCATATCAATTCACAACAGCACATAAGGTTGCCGTTAACTGCGTCCAGTTATCAACTAAAAATTTGATGGCCAGACACAATGGCACAGGAATGTATAGAAATACTAGTAGCATATAGAAGATTTGATACAATGCCAATAGCCTGATTCGAGAAGAGAGCGTGAATCAAAATTTCAAATGCCAAACACGATACCTCTAACGGTTCTAGCTCCGGCAAGTTAAGTGCTCTTCTTCGTGCATTATATGCCATTCTCAGGAAATGATCATTGCTTACACCAGGAATTTCAACCGGTGATTGGAAGCTCATAAAAAGCCCAGCAAGTGACCTATTTTCAGGTTCCATTTCTAGCAAATTTTCTCCTTTGAAGGTTACGCTGCCTCCTGTTACTTCATAGTCTGGATGACCAACAAGAACCTACATTTTATAATGCCATACAGCGATATTGTCTTTTATAAAAGATGAAGCGATGTTGAACAGTTTTCTGCACAAGACAGAATGTTTACTGAACTCCATTTTATTTTTTGTTTTAACTAGGTTATGTATCATTATAATTCATAGAAACTGTGAAATTAACAGCAGACATATGATTGGTTGCCATAACATGCGATAACTGTCAGCATTCTGAGATCATAGGTACTAGTTATATAAAAAGTTCAGGAAAAAGGATACAAAACAAGGATCAGGCATTACCAAAAAAAGAAGTTAAACGCAGAAACTAACCTTTGCAAACGTACTCTTCCCAGAACCGTTTTTTCTCATGATAGCATGAACCTGTACAATGGAAGAATGCCAAATCAAACAAAAACATTTGTGCTATGGCCAATAAGCTTGTTAGACCAAACTAATTAAACTGTAATGGCTATTAGGTTGTGTTAGGAACTTAAGCTCAAGGGAAGAGTCAACCCAAAAGACTAATCTATTAGGTGGAGAACCTCTTGCACTTAAGTCCCATTGCACAATCTCTTGTGCAACCAATGTGAGATATTGTAACATTACCGCCCTCTTTGAAAACCGACGCCCTCGTCGGCCTACTCTAGACAGCCTACTCTGAGCGGCTTCACTCTAGCACTTTGGCTTAGGTAGCCCTTTCTCAGGTCGCCCCTTCCGAGTGGCGCCCACGACGGCCTACTCTGAGCGGCTTCACTCTAGCTCTCTAGCTTAGGTAGTCCTTTCCCAGGTCGCCCCCTCCGTGCTGGCTCTCAATGAAAGACACCAATGTTAGGAACTTAAGCTCAAGGGAAGAGTCAACCCAAAAGACTAGTCTATTAGGTGGTGAACCCCTTGCACTTAAGTCCCATTGCACAATCTCTTGTGCAACCAATGTGAGATATTGTAACAGGTTGTGAAGTCATTTGGTGATCAATGTACTCTTATACACCTTCAAATGATGATGTGAAAGTCTGATGAGTAATCTCTACCGTAAGATTTATAGCTACTGAAAACAACAACTGGATGGTGTCATTGCTATGTATTATAATGGTACCAGTTACACACACACACACAAAAAAAAAAGCTGCAACAAATCACACCACAAATTCCAATTCCGATTCGAATGGAGGATAGATAACTTACCTCTCCTTCGCGGATAATCAGATTCACTCCCTTGAGAATCTTCTGCCTAGTTTCAGCAATCACAGCCGTCAAGCCTCGGACTTCAAGCAATACCTTATCTGAAGAAGAATTCCCACTCCCGTTTTCCAGTCCTGATGTCACCGGAGAATCAGCGGCCGACACCGCCGCCTTCGCCCTCACGGGACCACCAAGACGAGCCGATGCAGATGAAATGGAAATACACGGACGGCGACAGCCATGAAAACTGGCGTGGAGCATCAGCTTCGAAGCGGTGGTAGTATGGCGAGCTGGGAGCTGACGCAAGCAAGGACTGTGCGCAGACTGGATGATGGATGCCATCGAATACAGCTTTGATTTATGCAAAAAAAGTTGACGAAATGAAATCGAAAAATCCTAATCAAATGAGGATTTGGGTGCGCAGATACATGACGACAAGACAATCCCTGATTATGCTGATACATACTGTGGCGTGGAGCCGTTATCGAAGTTGAGGCTTTGTGAGGATAACCATTGATGATCGATCGCTGCTCAGCTTTGCTATGCGACGAACCCAGAAACAATGAGAGCCGTTGATTCCGATTGGTGACGAGTGGGCGGGCGCTGACGGGCCGAATTACTCGGCCCATCTCGATTCGAGACATTTGGAGAATTTTTCAGGGCTTTGTTTCATCGACATATTGGTAGGAGTGTTCACCAGTCAAAAACCGAATGAGAACAGACAGAAATTGGAATTGAGAAAAGGTAAGGATCGAAATCGGACTGAATTTGAATTGGTCTGGACCGGATCGGATCGAAAAAATTCGGGTTTGGACCTGATCGGACCGGTTTTGGACCGGAATCATAAAAAATTAATTAAATTTTAATAGAAATGTGAATTAAAAATAATTTTGTTTATATATTAAATAAGATATATTTCAGTATTTTAATAAAAATAAATTTTTTATTAAAAAAAACTAAACCGGTCCATTTCGGTCCGGACCAGATTTTTCCGGATTTGGACCGGAACCGGAATCGGAACCGAAATCCCAAAAATGGATGGACCGAAGACTGGACCGAAATTCTTCGGTCCATTCGAGTCCGGTTTCGGATCATTTTCCGGTCCGGACCGGATTTTGAACACCCCTACATATTGGGGGAGAAATAGTTTGAATGAAGAAAGAGAGTGAACTCCCTCTTACCTTTTTTTTTATATGTCATTTAATAGAATATTTTTATCTATTTTTACTTATTACTTAATAATTTTTAATATGTATTTAATATTAATAATATCTCAAAATATCAAACAAAAATTACTTTATTATCATAATTAATAAAAAATACATTTCTCACCAGTAAACATCTACCAATTTTACTTTATGCACGAACTTTTTCAAAAAAAAATTAACTACTTACTTATTAAATTTGTCTAACCGCTAGCATTAAGTTCACCTTAATCTATTTAAATTAATTTAAAACGACATATATTAGAGGACGCAGGGAGTATTTTTTAATTAAAATAGAAATGTTTGATCTTGAGGAGAAGTGCGAAAGTGTGTTTTTTTAGTACGAGAAAAAGTAAAGAAAAGTGCGGCAAAATAAAGAAGAGTATTATAATTATAATCTAATATCTAGTACGATGAAAATTTAAGGGTAAAAAATATTTGAGTTAAATTTTTTTTAATCGGAAGGATTTGAAAATGATGGATTATGAGTGACTTAAGTGGATTCAAACTAGAATAAGTATTAATAATCTTAAGAGATAGAGTTTAGCTTTAAAAGTCATGATTATTTATCCCATCAAAATAGGTGAGATTATTTATCTCATTACTACTAATACCTATATTGCTACCAAACGTACCCTAAGGTTGTTTTTGGTCTGAGGAAAGTTAGAGGGAAAGAAAAGTTTGAGGAAAAATGAATCTCTCAAAAAATTCATCTTATTTTATCTTTGTTTAGTTTGAGATGAGAATTTTTGTAGAAAGCACTAAGACATTCTTTAATTTAAACAAATTTTTCATTCTATTTTCCATTTAACTTTCCATTTAGTTTTCCATCCCTAATTTTTTCTAAACCAAACAAAAAATTCCTTCTAATTTTTCATTAAAATTTTCTTTTCTTCAAATTTTTCCTAAACCTAAGAGAATTCAATCTCCCATTTCGGACATTTATTCAAAACTGTCATGCCGGTTTTATGCAATACAAATCAAATGCTTTCAAACAAAACTATATAATTTTAAATGGTACCTGCCAAACATGTACTTCCTTTTGTCAAATAATATATAGTTTATTTGTCATTACCAGATCTCAATTCATTCACTTCTCTTTAAATCCGCTCAAGTTTCTTCTAAAATCAACTCGAAATCAAATCCTAGCAATTTTTGTAGTTTTCACTATTTTACGCGCCAAGAGATTTTTGGACTTAAAATTGCAGCATTCTAATTTGTCAGGTTTTTAGATATGAGATTCAAATGCGATAAAATAGAGTTTAACTTTATTTTTTTAAATCACATTTTTTATTATAAAGTTGGTATTTAATTTTTTTATAAATAAAAAATAACTATATTAATTGAACCTCAACCAACACAAACAATTTAAAATATATGACTTACCAAACTGAGACACGACATACTTTCATCAATGATACTAACCCATTTATAATGCAAATATTATGATCACAATTAAGAGAAAAGTAAGATGCTGATTTAGGAGAAGATTGTACGTAAGGCCAAGCGCACAACATTTTTATAAGGTGACACAATGTGCTAACTGTTTCCCAATTTAAGAAAGCACCGACTTAACAACTTTTAAAGAACATAACTTTCACGTGTGATTTTTTATTTCGGTGATTTAAGATTTTATAGAAAGAAAAAAATAAGGATATGCAATTTCTTAAGAAAAGTCAAAGTCAGCTTCTTACACCAAAGTCGACAAATTTGTATGTTTACATTGCTTTTCTAAGCTGACTCTACTTTGTGTTTTGTGATTTCTATTCAATACAAGTCCAAGTCTTATTTTATGCAGAGACATGAAAATAAGATACAAAATTTGCCAAAGAGATAAATCCTAATTCTATTTAGATTATGATTATGAATCATACTATACAAAGAGGGTCTCACCTCCTCATCCAAAAAATCAAACCTCTTAGGGGTATCTCTCTTCTTTAGTCCAAAAATCTCAAAGGGATTCATGTCAAAGCAGTCAGTGGAGGTAGAAAGGAGAGTCGTTGGTGGAAGAAACGAGTTTGGTTCGTAAAAGTTATTCTTACTTATCATACTTTATATTCTTTCATGATCATCCGTGACCGAATTCCCTGGTACACTATAGGTGAGTTAGCTTGTGATATTGATGTTGTGAGATTATGTTCTTCAATAAAATTCAAGTTTTTCACATGTATAGAATCTTAATCTTCATGAATGTTGTTTAATAGCATAGCTCGACAACCTATGCTTCTTATAATTACTCTATCGTTGATCTGATTGTGAAGACTAGAGTCAATATTAATTAGTCGAGTAGCATATATAACATATGTCGTACGTGTTTATGTGGTAAATGTACTCCTAATAGGCTAGTGCCGGATTATCTTGACTGAACATCCTACCACTGATAGTTAATGCGTATGTTATTCCTCTTTGCCTCATTCTTGCATGTTGGCATGTAGAATGCATATCATTTGCTAAAGGGTAAGATGAATTAGAGTATGAGCAATTGTTTATCTCTTGTCATAATATGCACGAGGTCGTATATTTAACTGAGTTTGGTCACATGGATTTATCTTTAGAATCAATGATCAACATATTTAAATGTTAATTACCTCAATTATTCCTTAAATTTTTATCTTTCTTTCTAATAATCTTGATTAATTTCAAGTTTTAAATCAATTAAAACTTGTACAACTTTTGTCTTTTCTTTTGTTAATTATTAATTTTACAGGTTACGTCTTATCTTAACTTGTACAACCTAAGTATTTTATTCGTATAACACTCTCAATGATAGTCTGATCAACATGTTACATGATTAACTGTTCCATCACATTTTTTGGTCGAGTACATGAAGATTGCAGCTTCTGTGATTAATCAATTGCCTCAAGCGAGATTTGGGTTTATGCCAATATTCTATAATTTTTGAGATTTAATCATGGTGACTCATTTTAGAGGGTTTGATTTTATTTGTTATGTGCTTCTTTAAAGATCATGTTCGAGAAAAATTTAACAAAAAGGTGATACAATGTATCTTTGTCGGTTGTGATACACGTTGAAATGTGTGGAAGTGTTGTGACACTACACTTGGTCGCTATTATGTGTCAATAAATGTTATATTCGATGAAGCTTCTTCTTGGTAGTCACTACAAGTATTGGTGTTACATGAATTTAGAGAGATGGAGGACCAAGTTCAACTGAACTTAGGGGAGTCTGAAATTAAGACTCTAGATAAAGACATTATAGAATCAAAAAATAAGAATGTGATAAGAGTTGAATCACCTAGACTAATCAAAATTCCATAAAAAAACTAGAGCACCATGGTACATCAAAAAATGAAATTTGTGGCTAGTTTGGTGAGGGCGGTCAAAGTACTGACCTCAAACTCCACAAGTCTGAGAGAATAAAAAAACTTAATCCAAAATATGAAAATGTGTCACATTAGATGTCAACATGGCGATGAATCCATTGATATATGAAGAATCATCTAAAGTATAAAATGGAGAAAATTTATGGAATAAGTGATGGATGCATTGAAGCAAAATGAGACATGAGTATTTATGCATACGCCTAAATATGTATAACTAATCCCATGCAAATGGATGTACAAATTGAAGGCAAAACAATCCAGTTTGATTAATATATACGAGGCACAATTTGTAGCTAGAGAATTTTCTCAATTGTAGGATTAAACTATGATGAGATGTTTAGTCTAATAGAAAATATTTTTATAGTTAGAGTTTTTATGACACTTACAACTAGTATGTCATGTAAATTATGACAAATGAGTATAAAAAGGTTTTTCTTCCTCGTGAGTTCGACCAGAACTTCAATATGAGGCAACCTAAAGGGTTCATTAGTTAAAATTAATCAAAATATGTACGCTAGCTGAAGAAAGTATTATATGACTTGAAAGCAGCACCAATAGCTTGGTATAGAAAAATTACATAATTTTATTAAGTAATGACTATGTAATAGTTCTAGAAGATTCTAGCTTGTTTTGAAAGTTCGGAATGGAAAACTATTTTTATTCTAATTAGATGTTATTCAATAGTGCTAGTGTGCGTAGATGATCTTCATCATGAGAGATACTGATCAAGAAATACAACAGATAAGAGTCAACCTTTTAATTCATTTTCAAATAAAAGAACTTGGAGAATTACATCACTTCCTATAGTTGGAAGTACAAATAATTAGGGAACCCCCAAACGAGGTCCAGAAATACCGCTGTTTACCCAATTGCTGTCATAACTACCACGATTTTCAAAAAAGGTGCAATGAAAAAAAATGGATTGATTTTGGATGATGCTTAAGATCAGTTAATTTGAACACTTGAATATAATTGATCTTATTTAATTTATTGAGAATTATTATTGATTGAGTATGAAAAGACGTCGTTTTCTTTATGTGCCCAAAATGATATTATTTATTTTGATAACCAAACGACATAATTTTCTCACGCAAATCTAAGTCTTATAATAATAATAGTTTAGAAATGTAATGACAAATTTTTTTTTTAAAATGCGTCTAATTATTGTTTTATCGCACTCTTTTTGAAAATCGTGATAGTTCGGACCGCAATTAGGAAAATAATGGTAGTTCAGGGCCCATTTTAGATTTTATAATAAAAAATTAATGAAGAACTCTTTCTATCTGCTTCCATAAGTATTCTCGAGAGGTTTTGAAAAAAATAAGATGTAAGAATGCAAAATCTATATCAACACTGATAGATGCTAATACATGATAATGTTCAATCACGAGTAAAGATCTTGAAGATAAGATGATATACAAAAGAATTATGGAAAGTTTATTATATCTTACTCTTATAAGACCTAAAATTGCATATGCAGTTGGAGTTCTCTACCGATACATACAAAATTTGAAGAAGAATCACATAAAGAGTGCTAATGAATTATGAGGTATACCAAGGGAATATCTGGTTACGACATATTTTATTAAAGAGGGGAGTTATATGTAAATTGATTGACACATGTGATGCTGATTGTGGTAGTGGTCATGATATAAGACGCCCCATAATAGATTATGCATTCATTATCATATCAAGTGTGGTAATTTGGTGCAATAAGAGACATTTGACTATATTATCAAGTACAACGATTGAATATCGAGTATCAACAATAATGACACAAGAATGTTCATGGTTAAAACAATGTTTACAAAACTTACATTAACCCGTGAATAAAGTTGTGAAATTATATCGTGATAATCAGTCAACAATATGTTTAGCTAAAAAACTCATATTTTATATAAGAATAAAACATGTCGAAGTTGATTATTATTATAAATATATGAGAAGATATTGCTCGGTAATATATAGATGAAGTATATAACTACATGGAATCAGATAACTGACATGTTCATGAAAGTTCGTAGCAGGGTAAGTTTGAATAATTCCATAGAAAACTTGATATGATTTCAAGTGTAAAAACTTGAAAAAAAATTGTCGTTGAGGGGAGTGTTAAAAATAGACGACGTTAACATTTTCCCTTCTTTTCTTCTTACCCCCGCTCATACGCTTTCTCTCATTATTTTATTTTGTTACTTCAATTCACCACCATATGAAATGTGGAAAACTCCTTGTGGAGTAAATTGTCTCAACATGAGTATAAGTACTCCTCACTCTGATTATACAATTCATCACAATATAGTAAGAATAAACAACAACAATTCACTCAATAATAAAAAAATTTCCATTCTAAATGTTTAGCGTGTACTTAATGGTCTAAGTGTACTTTCAACTTTTATCTCCTCTCGATCATGTTGGTTGCTATTTCCTTGCTTCTTTTGTATTGGATCTTACTTTGTGTAAGGTAGAGTCGAGGATGTGCAATATGGCCACATCGGGTTGTGAGTTTTATTAACTCTTTTATGGAGGCAGTTATTTATTTGTACTAGTTTGTATTGCTGTCTTTGTTAGTATTGTGTTTTAATTGTGGCGGTATCTGTATCTCCTATTCTTGTTTTTCAATAAAATAACCAATATTTTCAAAAAAATAGAATTTGTCAATTCTATTTTATAAGGAAGACCGCAGTTGATATATTGATGTATGAGTGATATTTAATTTCTGAACTTATTCTATTGTTAAACATCAAATATCTCAACACAAAGAAGGACGAACAATACAAAATTAACTAAGTGTCATATGCAATATGTGAAGGCTCCAAAATTTATTTGAATTTTTATTATGAGATGCATCTAATTTTTTTATTTTTCAGCTGATTTTATCATGGGTGATGTTGGATAATATCAAGTATAGTTTTTAATAAGTAGCTTACTGCATGTGGTTCGGACTAAGATTTTATTTATTTATTATTTAATAACAACTCCTTTCACCAATCAAAACATTAACAAGAGAGTCATATTTTTCAGATTGATTCTTGAGATTTATACATCATGGAGGAGAGTTACTAGTACCATCACCGCCAGCATCATCCATGAATTTCAGAGATGGAGCTTTTGAGTGAAAGCATCGTCGAGGAGTTCAGGAAAATTTGAAGTGGTGGAGGAGATGAGTGGAAGGTGGTGAAGTTTCATGATATCTATATATCTGGAGAGTTGGAAACACTAGAAGAAGAAAAAAAAGGTTGTCCCCATATAATACACGTTGTTTACATTTTTTAAGTTGAGATTTGACTTTTTATGTTATTAAATATTTTTATATTAATGTAATAGTGAGTATTAATCTGCTCATATTGAAGTATATATATTTTTTAATTTTTATCATTTATATTTTAAATTTAATTTATGTTTAAATTGAATGCATGGACTACAATATATTTAAAACAAAAATGATTTAAAACACTGTTCTAAAAAGGTGCTAGTCTAGACAGTCGCTTAGCTGTTAGGCAGTGTCAAAATGTCTCGTCTAGCTGATTTATTGTTCTAAATTTTTTAATTTAAAATATTTATTTTTTAATTAATTTTTAAATATTTATTACTATATATATAACTTCCACTAATCATTTAACTAATTTTCATCTAAATATTTTATATTATATCATTACCTAATATTACTAACATTTTTTTATAACACTGATCTACACTATAAATTTCTTTGTAAGACAGTGAATTACAGTTCAAGTAAATAGAATCGAGAGTTTTAAAAACGCATTAAAAATTTTTTATTGGACCGAGCTAAATTAAATTTAAAATTTAGAGAAAAACAGCGTTCATTTAAGCAGATAGGTACTAGGTGTAGCCCTGACAGGCAAGTCAATGACTTGGACATCTGTGTCAACCCTGCAGCTACAAGTCAACCTACATACTCCCTCTGTCCTCTAATACATGTCGTTTACGGTTAATTTGAGTAGATTAAGGTGAAGTTAATGCTAGCGGTTGAACAAATTTAATAGGTAGGTTGTTAATAATTTTTTGAAAAAGTTCGTGCAAAAAGTAAAATTGGTAGATGATTATTGGTGAGGAATGTATTCTTTATTGATTATGATAATGAAGTGATTAATGTTTGACATTTTAAGATAGTTGTTGATATTAAATACGCATTGAAAATTGGTAAGTGACAAGTAAAAGTAGACAAAAAAATTCGGTTAAGTGACATGTAAAAGAGGACAGAGGGAGTAAGCATGAATGAATGCTTGCCTTCAGTAGAAAATTTACCCGACCAAAACTATTATTGATTGAATTTATAGAAAACAATTGACGTTAAAATAACGGTGTAATGATTCGGTTCGGTTTGATTTTTAATAAAAAAATCAAATTAATTTATTGGTAATAGGTTTGAAAATTTTGAAACCGAATTGAACGGTTAGTTTTAAAAAACCAAACTGAATCAAATCACATGGTTTGATTCGTTTCAACTAATTTTTTTCATGAACTTTATTGACTAATTTAATTACTAAATAATAGAATTTTATACAAAATCCTAATTTTGTTCGGTTTGGCCAAACCATTAGTAGTTGATTTTTAAAAATTTAAAACTGTAACCGAATCACTAACATTCCAAACCGAACCAAATCTATTAGTTTGGTTGGATTTGGTCGACTCATCAGTTTTTATTTACACTCATACGTTATAAGACTATAGAAAAAAAAGCTTGAAGAGTTGTAAATATCACTCCTCCCTCAATTGCATATGGATTACTTGAATTATTGAAAAATGTATAAGCAAAATTTAGACTAGTTTTATAGAATAAGATTTCAGGATTGTAATTTTAAACTTTTAAATTATATTTGTTTATCAAGATAAGAATTATATTCGTACTTAAAGTTATATCATTTTATCAATAAAACATGGAGAAATGGATTCTCATTGTCATAATTTTTTTTTTACCTTAACGGATAAAAAGTTTGAATTGTTCTTAATTTTTATTCTGCAAAAATTATTAAAGTAGAGACTGAATAGTTATTATTAAGTTATTAACTAGTGAAATAAATAAGAGAAGTAAATAAATAATTTCAAAATTTTCATTTGTAGAAAAATTTCATCCCATAATAAGGAGAGTCATTTGCAAAACATACACTACGAGAATTTAAATAATTGTGACATCAGTATTTCACAATTTTTTCCCAAAATAAAAAATTCAAGTGATCCCAATATAACCGTTGGATAAGATCAACAATCGGTAGCGATGCGCCCGTCACTGGCCCGTAATAATAATAAATATAAATAAAATCCCTGTGAGAGATGGAAAAGAATTACATTCACTCGCTTTCTCTCTCTTCTTCAACAAAAGCGAAAAAAGCAACGGAATTTTCGAACCCTAACCATCGATGTCGGCGGCGGCAAACGAAGCGTCCGCATACGAAGGACGCGGCGCTGGCGGAAAATTTCGCCGCCAGCTATTCCGGAAATCTCAAGCGACGCCCTACGATCGACCAGCCACCGCTGTCCGGAACCCTAGCAGCGCCACTGGTTGGTTGTCCAAGATTGTCGACCCTGCTTCGAAAATTCTTACTGCGAGTGCGCATAGGCTGTTTTCATCGGTGTTCAGAAAACGGCTGCTTCCTCCCCAGCAGCAGACGCCTCCTCCGCCGGCTGCGAGGCAGTCTGCCTCAGGTTCTTTTTCATATATCTTTTTTATTTTTTGTGGGTTAAGATTTGGATTCATTTAAGTTGTTTCCTCTTGTAATGTGAAGGGAAAGGCTTGTTGGAATTATTATTGGGTTTTGTTTTACAAGAAAATTTTCTGGTTTTAGCTAGTGATTTTATTTTTTAATTCTAGTTTTTTTGGGGCCACTGAATCACAATGACTCCTGATGGCTTGCAGTGTATTTTTTTTTTTCCTTTTGGTTCAGAGTTAGTTAGCTTCAAAAATTTTAGATGACTCTTGATTAGTTGAGATCATGGCTATAAAACTCCTGAAATGATACTGCCCTTTTTATCTATTTCTGGGTCCATTCAAACTTTTGGAGTACTATTCATTAGGGCATGGATATGGTTTAAAGTTCTTAGACATATAAGTTCATGTAATCAATTTTAAAACTTGTGCAAATTGTTAGTGTGGGCTTGGTATTGTCCTTGTTGCAGCTTTATATTTGCTCTACTTTATAATTATCAGATCTAGTTACTTCTTGTATATTCATCTTCAAATAGCCCTTGCTGATGCAGGCCTCACTTTGAATATAGTGCATGATGTCCTAACTTTGTTTGGGATTGTTGCAGAACTAAACATAACCACAGACTCGGAGTTAAGGGAGGAGATTCAGGAAAAAGTTGGGGTAAGGCTTCTTCTTATTTTTATATGCATCTTGGAACCCCTATAAGGTTTTCCATTCTCACATCTTAAGATTTGTAGGTTTAATATCGTTCATAACTTTTTGCAGTGCTTATCATTGTAGAACATTATGTATTATATTAAACATTTTTCATTCATTAACATCTTCGGCATGTGTGCCATTAATTATGTACATTTCAGGATCAATCTGGAACAGGATGTCGTGCTATGGAACATGTTTCTCTGGATGACAATAGTAACAATCGAGGGATTTCGGATCTGGAGAGAATTTTGAAACAGAAAACCTTTACCAAGTAAGATCAGTTTTCTAGATTCACAAAATTATTATTTTGTTTATTGGGGTGGTTGAAGACACCAGACACTTCACTACTTCGATGCTTAATTAGCATATGTAATTTTGTAACGGTGTACTGTCTTCTATTTATTCGAGGAGTATAAATGGGTGCTTGACAATAATGTGGTTTTGTGAGTAAATGGCCATGATGTCTTTGAGATTGAACTGTGGGCTCAACGACCCTGAAACTTGGGTTTCTTGCATCTAATTGTTCTACCATCGCTCCATTCATTAAGTAATGTTTCTTTTGTAATTAGAGTTAGTGTATCATAGCCCATGCAGTAGCAAAAGCATCAATGAATTGGGTTTTCAAATTTGGATCTGGATTTATTAATTTTGGATATTGCTGCCAAGCTGGAGTGCTGGGTTTTTTGGGTATCGTGTGTGTCATGTAGTGTTGTATTGGTTTGATTACTATTATAAGCACCAGCTTAATAAGTACGCTATCCTTGAAATTATATCCAGATCGGAGATTGACCGATTAACTGCCTTGTTGAATTCACGAACTATCGAAGATCCCGCTGAGGATGATAAGAAAGCATTCGATCTCAGGGCATCAAAGACGGTATATGTGGATGGAAATTTCAAGAAGCCTAAGTCTAGCCCTGTTCTGGATGAGGGCATTCACATCAAAAGATATATAGGGTCTACCTCGCCTCCCATTGCCAATACAAAGGTAAGAGAGCTTTCAGTGTCAACAACAAGTTGTCAGTATTTATTTTTCATTTTTATTAACCTTGAACTAGTAGTCTAATTAGAGAAAAATTCAGGTTTTGGAGGAAGACATTGCTACCCCAGCAGAACTTGCAAAAGCTTATATGGGTAGTAGGCCTTCGAAAGTGTCTCCTTCAATGTTAGGTTCTAGGGGTCAAGCTATTAGAAATGACTTACCTTTGATAAACAGTGCGGTGCTTCCTTCTCAGTCACCTTCTATTAGGAGGGAAACCAAGTCCTTTACCCGCTTAGTTGCACCTGATAATGGATATATAACTCCACGCTCAAGAGGCAGATCGGCAATATATAGTATGGCCCGCACCCCATATTCCAGAGTGCAGAAGGTTGATCAGATGACATTCTTACTTTCTGATATTTTTTTCAGTATATGGATCTGATATTGAATTAACATGCTACTTTTATCATCTCAGAGCTCAGATACCAGGTGTGATAATAATTACAGTTTCCAGCCATCTCATCTTGCATTGGAGCCTAATAAGCTTTCCAGTTCAAGACAAACGGTACATTTATTAAATTTAGGGTTGAAATTTTATATAAAACTTTTAAAAGATCTCTGTTATATTTTATTTTATGCTTCTAGGCCTTGAAGTGTCCGAGTTCTGTTTTGGAGGATGAAATTGGTTCTGTGGGACCTATCCGAAGAATTCGTCAGAAACCTGGTCTTTTACTTTCTCAAACCGTGCCTGCTAGTGGAAGCTCACCTATCAGTGAACTAGGAGCTCTGCCGAATTATCGTTCACAAGATGCAAGAAATGAAATTCCGGGTGCAAATTTCATGTCTGTTCCATCCCAATCAAGCAAAGTGGCTCAGAAGATTCTCCAACAGCTGGACAAGTTGGCTCCTTCTCCTATGGAGAAATTGTCTGAGCACAAGTCGACACAATCACCAGGGAAGTCACCTTTTATCCTGAGTGACTCAGTTCAACGGGCAGCAGCTAATGTGGACTACACAGCTTTGAACAGAAAGAATAAGTTAGAAGAAAATATTCCAAAAAAGCTGACTAGCGTTTCGAACATCGACTCCGAAACAGTAACACATTCATCCGATCCACCTCCTGCAAATAACAAACAGGCATTCCAGATGACTGCTCATGAGGTAGGTTTTGCTATCTAAGTGTATAGAAGTAAACGGTGGGTTTTTTTTGATAGATATCATATTCATATTTTCTGTTCAATGTCTGATCAGAGGTGTTAATCGTCTTTTCTTGTGATGATCAAAATAGTAGGTCAAAACTGTTCTGAAGAAACAGTAATGTATCTTTTCAAGCCTTGCAACTCATATTGGTCATTAGTTGTTGACCTGGTGTCTTTGTTTTATTTGAAGGATTACCTGGATTTAGAGGGCAATGGCCATTCGAATGGCACCGCATTTGCCTGGACACGAGATAAAGCAACTCATGTTAATTCATCTCTGGAGAACAAGCCACAAATGGCCAATATGGTTGCTGCAAAGGAAAATTCAGTATCTAATGAACAAAAGACACACATCAGTTTCCGTTTGGATAACAAGACCAATCAAGATCAGGCAGCTTCCAATGGACTTGTCGTATCCGAGAAGAAAGATGAGGTCACTCATTCAGCTGGATCTCCTTCCATGACTTTTCATCCAACTGTGTCTGAGAATGTATCATCAACCTTATCTGGTAAAGTATCATTGGGGGAGCAAAGCACCAGGACATCAGTCTTTGGGCTTGGGGGTAAAGTCACTGATAAATTGACACTTCCATCATCGGCACCAATTGCTAATGACTCTTGGGCCATCCAAACTTCATTTCCAGCTCCAAATTTAAGGTTGATGTCATAGGCATGCATGTATACACGTTTGAGAAAGTATAAAGTGGTATATTTTGCTGTATGTTTTAGATTGCCATACTATATCACCTTATCACGGAACCTGAACTTGTTTGAGTGGGATTCTTGCCACATTGCTTGGAATGCTTTCTATATTGTACCGATGCATCTTAAATCAGTCTTGTTGGATTGTGCTGCATGATGGAATGGCCCTTAGCAATATTTTTCATGGACGCAGCATTGTTTTACCCAAGTAAATTTGGGGTGATGCTATCTCCTGTTACTAATTATTTTGCTGTTTACTTATGCAGTGGGTTAACCAAGTCAGATGATAATAAAGCTGCTCAGGTGACCAGTGATGGGGATGGGAAAACTTCAACAGCTTCATTCAATGGAGGATCAACAACCTCTGCTTTGTTCTCATCTGGCTCTTATGCCAATAATAGATTCACTAATGGTTCATTATCTGTTCAACCTGCTGCGACTTCATCATCAAGCCCCTTTTCTAATTTCAAAAATGTCAATGACGAGGGTAATCATAATCCAAACTCGTCTGTCAGTCCAGCCTCGGCCATCAGTATTCCTAACACATCAACTGAAATTACTTCTGGTGGTGTTAGTGCCTTTTCTTTTTCGGCTGCACCTTTTTCAGCTTCTCCAGTTTTCAGTTTTGGTCTGTCTTCATCCAAGAAAGATCCACATGTATTTTCAAATACCAGTGGTACACCTTCAGATGTAGAAGAAAAGGCAAAGCCAGTTACTGCAGGAAGTAGCTTAAATATCAATCCTTTTGGTGGAGTATCATCAGTGCCATCAAACTGTATAAATATATATTCTGGTATTGGTTCTTCTCTGAGCTCTCATAAAGTAGACAACCAGGGTCTTGGTTCTTCTAGCATCATTGGCAATGCTGTCAGCAGTGAGGCACCTGCTGTTGGAACTATTGCCGCATTTGTTTCACCAAATACCTTCTTTCAGTTTGGTACATCTGGGTTTTCATCTGCTCCTACATCCAGTTTATTTGGAACAACTGCATTTGCATCTGCAAGTGCCATGAGTAGCTACTCAGCTACTGCTGCAAATGTTTTTGGTTCAAGTGCAAGATTTGGACTGAATTCCGCACCTTCTGAGGAAGCCTCCGCTGAAAATGTTTTTGGTTCAAGTGCAAGATTTGGACTGAATTCTACACCGTCTAAAGAAGCCTCAGCTGCAAATGTTTTTGGTTCAAGTGCAACATTTGGACTGAATTCTGCACCTTCTGAGGAAGCCTCTGCTGCAAATGTTTCTGGTTCAAGTGCAAGATTTGGACTGAATTCTGCACCTTCTGAGGAAGCTTCCGCTGCAAATGTTTTTGGTTCAAGTGCAAGATTTGGACTGAATTCCGCACCTTCTGAGGAAGCCTCCGCTGCAAATGTTTTTGGTTCAAGTGCAAGATTTGGACTGAATTCTACACCGTCTAAAGAAGCCTCAGCTGCAAATGTTTTTGGTTCAAGTGCAACATTTGGACTGAATTCTGCACCTTCGAAAGAAGCCTCTGCTGCAAATGTTTTTGGTTCAAGTGCAACATTTGGACTGAATTCCGCACCTTCGAAACAAGCCTCTGCTGCAAATGTTTTTGGTTCAAGTGCAAGATTTGGACTGAATTCTGCACCTTCCAAAGAAGCTGGTGTAGTGAGCTCAACAAGTGGTTCCGTTAATACCGTGTTTGGCTCTAATTGGCAATCTAACAGTTCTCCCTTATTTAGTTCCACTACAAGCTCCTCAACGGCATCTGTACCTGCCTTTCGGTTTGGATCTTCTGCATCTATTCCTTCCAGCAGCATTCCTGGATCATTATTTGGATCAACAGGTGCTTCAGCTGGGTCAATATTCTCATTCAGTACAGCGTCTGCAACTACATCTCCATCACCATTCTCTGCCTGTCAGCCTGTTTTTGGAAGTTCTATTCCTGTTGCTGCCCTTGGCTCAGCTGCCTTACCAGCTAACAATGGCAGTGAAAATGATAACCAAATTAGCATGGAGGACACAATGGCCGAGGATACAGTCCCGGCACCCGCGCCCTCAACTCTAGTGTTTGGTCAGCCCCAATCCTCGCCAGGCCTCTTTCAGTTTGGAAACCAACCGAATCCCGCCTCCTCAGGGAACCAATCACCATTTCAAGGGTCTGGTAGCTTCTCCTTGGGGACGGGAGGTGGAGACAAGGCGGGTAGGAAAATTATTAAAGTAAGGAAGGGTCCAAAGAGGAGGTGAAGACATACATAGCTTGATTCATTACATTGGATCACTCTTGCTCGTGTGTATGTTTACCTAAATGGATGCCATCTCGGAAAATGGACTGGCATGCCACATGATCTATGATGAAGTTTTTGATACCGATGCAGCAGCTGCAGGCAAGCTTCTAACCAGGAGATGCCATGGTAACATTACTCGCCCCAAGTAAAATATTAAACTGGGCTATTTGGTCACTTCCGGGGCCCTATGCATTATTGCCTCATTTTTTTTATGAGCCTCATTTCCCTTCGGCTGCAATCTGCAAATAAGATGTGTATTTTATTTAAGTTTACTGTGTCTGAGATTGATTGATAGGGCTGTTGTACTTGTCTGTTACACACTGTAGCTTGATGTTTAATGCACAGGAGATTTGGCTATTGCCCTTCTTGTTATCAGGTTTTGCTTGATGCTCAATGTCTCTCTTATTGTATGTTTTTGCCTCGCACTGGATCCATGAACTTCACGCACACACTGTAGTTCAAGTATTAGGTTTACAGGAGGATGCAAAGGTCTCTTCTTTGTGCCTGTTTTGTCATTCAATATGCAATGCACGACTCAGCATATTTTACCCGCCATGCTCACTTCCAATTCCATTTAGAGATATTACTGTCTTCACATTGAAAGTTTGCAGGCACTAGTTTGCCGTATCGGAAAAAAACGCTACTTTACACCAACTGAACACAATGGCACAGCCACCTTCCCAACCAATGTGAACAACTTTAACAACACAAACAACATGCCCAAGTAAAAAAATAGATGAGGAAACATAATACCCTGCCCACCTCAGGTTCAAATTTCAATGATAACGAGAACTCCTGTTGTAAACCCTTCCCTCTGGATATGGAATCCTGCCTGCACCATCTTCAGTTTTCACATTTCCTCTGTAGTCTCTCTCACCACTGTATGACTCGAACTGGACTCGAACTGGGTCTCTGTAATCCCTAGTCGCTTCGCCAGCAGCATGTGGCGAGAAATGATTCTGACCAGCGGAACCGCCATACGGTCGAGTTGCTTCTGCAGAGGCTACGGAAGGAATATACTGATCAACACCTCCGCCAAGAGGAGCTGAAGCTGCCACACTGCCAGTTCTGCCGTATTGATGAAAATCACCCAATGACATGCTGTTGGGGTATTCTTGGATACCAGATTTCTGGAATTGGTAACGCCGTGCCTCTGATTCTTTCTGAAGGAATTCTTCTCTCCTTGCACCCTGTCTTGTTCGAAGGGATGACAGCTGTTGCTGATACTGAGTGTTGATCTCCATCAATCTCTGCGATTCAAAAAATTCATGTTATCGGCTGCATTTCTCTTGGTATATTAAGATAACTGCAGTAGGTTGTTTCTTTGCATAAAAACGTACTTAAAAGCAGAAGACACTAGCAAAACTGTGGGATTTTATTATAGCAGCATAAGCAAGCAACTTATATTACTTCAAAATAATAAACAAAGCAACAAAAACAAACCTCCTTATGCCTTGTGATTTCCGCATCCTCCAGATCATTTTGTTCCTTGACCAGGCTTACAATTTCATCATTGAACTTCCGCTCCAGACCTTCGAATGTCAGAGGCGAAGGAGTCTCTTCATACCCAATTTCCATATCTTGCTCAGCCTGCACTGCTTCTCTATCAGCCTGATTTTCAAAATCCGTATTTGGGTTAGGAACATAGCTTTGATGATATGGCCTTCTCTCGTTTCTTCCACGATCTGCATCATGAATATAGAACTAGATCATATGAGAATTGAACCGGTAGCTCTATCTCTAAGAAGCACAGCCCAACTTCCCGTCAAAGCCATATATACATTGATAAATGATAGTTACCATCACGTGAAGGGTGAGATGAAACTCTATTTAACATTTGACTTCCATCATGACCCATTGGCCAATGACTCTCCATATTTGAAGGGTGGCTGATGCGCTCATCTTGAGTACGTATCAAGTCAGATTTCCCTGTGTAATTATCCATCCCCATCTCGTATTGCAGCCTGTGAGTAGCCTTGGGCTCAGTGTGCAAGTATGCATTAATACGTGGATCAGCATATGGTGTGTGTCGCCTCATCCTGCAATTGAGTCTGGATCTTTAGATGTCAACAATTTAAGAGTGTAAAAATTGATAACTCAAAGCAGGCTGCGAAGAGATAGTTGAGTCAATCAGCGACACACTTTCGGATTCATTATCATGTAGGATCACAAAAATTGGAGGCAAAAAGGCGGTAACACAATACAATTAATTACATTAAAAATTCACCTCCAAAAATAAACGACAAACTTTTTTTCAGTTATAAAAACGTAATTGTATTTGTTCATAAAAAACATAAATACATATTATGATCTATAAAGAAATATGAAATAGTAACTATGACGAATAAATTCATTATGACCATAATAGTACTCGTCCTATCTTCTCCTTCATACCCGACATTTTCTTCTTTTCTCATAAAAAATCGCTGTTTGTATGACTTCTTTGTTTCTTTCTACTCCACATCATGAACTTTTTATTTCCTCACTCCGGTAACTCAATTATTGTTATGCTCACTCAGCAATTGACATTTACAACACTTCCGGTGCACTCGCTCTTAGTGATTGGCTGAAGATATTTTGACATTTTCAATGGTGTGAAGCCATTGACTTTTCCTAATAGATGAACTACGGCCAAGAAATAAGAAAGAAAACAAATGACAACACTTGATTAGCTAGTGACATCCAAAAAATGACAAAGAATTCTTATTTCCAAAAAAATGAACATTTCCTCTTACTAGATCTATAAAGCCTGAAAAACTGCACAAAGTTAACATAGATCCTTACATAGCATTTACAGGTATCTTCTCTCGCCAGATAAGTTCACGTTCACTACAAAAAAAATATGTTCAGATTCAATCACACCTAATGAATTTCAGCTATTTATCTTTACCAGAAGCTACCTAACCAGCGGCATGCAAGTTCCTCATCACCATTTTCAGCACCGGTCGATAAATCCGTAATTGGATACGCCTGATTCCTCACCTTTGAAGCTTCAACCATCAACCAATAGTGCAGACATGATGTATAAAGATTTCCAAAATTAAATATCTTACCAAATATCTTACTATGACGCTACATTAGTAGAATCCACAAGCATACTTACATCAGATATATACTGGAAGATTCCAAGAAAAAATGAGACACCATACTAGCAAAAAACCCAAAATTTCCCTACCATTTATCCGCAATCACAAAACTGAATCCAAACGACCGCTTAAAAAAAATCAAATTCGTACGACAAAAGTCACCGAGTAGGTCAAGAACCGCCTAAATCATTTATGATCATAAAAATGGAGGCAAGAATAAAGTAGTGTGAGAAAAACCCATATGGGTTCACTGGAACGTACCGGCTCGCTAGGTTTCACCAGTCCTCCGTTGGAGCTCGCACACATCATCCACCATTGGAATCATCAGACAGAAAGAACAGCAGCTCCCAAATTCAACTCGCGTTTTGACCCGTTGATTGCCTCACCCCTGCAATCCTATCCGTCCATTAACATTGGGCTTCCGAGTGGGCCGTTTCAAGCCCGCAACTCAACCGATTTACGTCCCGGACGAAAAATTAAACATTCATCAGCCCAAACCAATATGTAAAAAATAAAAAATCAGAAAAATCAGAAAAAATTGTTTCAATTTATAAAAAAATTAAATAAAATTAATAAATGGAAAAATTTTATATTTTATATTCATTGATTATACATTTTTATGTATTAATATTGAAAATATTCATCAATTTTACAATTATATTCATCAAATAAAATGAATGTTCATCAAACAAATTATTTTATTTAATAAATTTTTATATAAAAAACGTCAAAGATACGTAAACATTCACCAAATAAACTGATATGTTCACTGAAGGAACTTCTATATTCATCAGTTGTATACTTATATTCATAAGATGTTTCATTATATGAATATTTATGTTTATCAATTGAATAATTATGTTTATAAATTATTAGATAGTAACATCTAGTGAATGCTCTCGCAGCCATGTTTGTCAATTGAATTTCTTAATTAGGGTGTGGCACTGTGCTTGGATGAAAAAATGAAGCAACATGTTTCAGTCGTGACTCCTGATGTAACGATTCTTACAAACATCGAGTAGATGATGTAGAGTAAATTAATGATGCCAGAAATGTGATAATCTGATCACGACCTTCAATGCAATTTTGAATTCATTTTTGTTAAAGAATGGCAATAAAGAAGGCATACATCCTGCTTCTAAACATCCTGAAGGTGTCGTTTTGGATAGGGAATGAGAGTGTTGAGCATATTAAAAGGGTTTTGAGTCTCACTTCACCCATTGAAGCTCTATGATTAATTCGTTTTCTGCTCATTGTCAATTAATTTTGAATATGTACTACATA